>CAMAOG010000152.1:0-56325 GCA_945859605.1 Lumbricus rubellus | reverse complement strand
TGCAGTCTACATATCTAATAAACAATATTATATGAAAGTTGCTGAAGTAGTATAGGTAATAATATTAGGCTATAGACAAAGATTATTGGGAGATGGACGAGCATGTGTGCCACGGCACTGCTGCCGTAAATCCAACGACCCAATCCAGAGGAGCAATATAAAGTGATCTTTGAGCTGAATATAAACGGTCAGCATCCGACCATTCATTGCAACAGCTGCTACTTCTGAATCCTTGATGACAGTTTGAGAATTGTAGACAATATATAATAACTATAGAGTTCAGACCATGTGGTATCCCCATAGGGTGTGCAAAGAAGACTTAACTAAGAAAGACTATACAGGGGCTGAACTCTAACCCCTGACATTTCGCGACCTGTCTCATGCCGTCGTGAAGAATGTATACAGTATACAGATATTTTTCACTTGCATGCGCTATATAATATTTGTGTTATTGACGCAACAACCCTTGTTTTGGAATAGACGGATAATACATTAGAACTGACTCGCGCGTAGTAAACAACCGACACTACTCACCATTTCGCCACTTAATAATTTTTGCACAAATATCATGACCTGTGTTAGCAGCTCCAGGCTAATTAAAATTGGACCATTTTGTTAGCCCACGGCTCCTTTCACGCTTCAAATTTGTGCTGGGCTTGCCTTGCGATTTCGATTGTTGTAGGAACAATGTCTACACAGCAATCGACGGACAATAGACATTGTCAGGTAAATAAAATAATGTCTATGCCAATCAGACGAGATCTCATCACGATCAGTAGCTACATGAACAGTTGAACCATCAGCTGTGCCAGAGGAATCGTTGCCAGGCGTTCTTATTATCCGTAAAAACGTTGATCTTAGGCCTATCTATGGGTGTAGTAGCCTATTATAGTAAAGCTACATTGTCAATATAATAAAATAATGTAACGGGTGCCCCCCTGAGGGCCAGGCCATATATTCGACCTGTCCTCGTGAAGGGGGTTTCCGTGTTGTTGTGAGACCTCAGGTGTTGAGGAGAGTTGGTGATCTGAATGAGCGCTATAAAAACGTCGTGCGGGTGGTGGCCTATACTCGGTAGGCGCTTTAGAAGCCAGCCTAAGGCTTCTGCGGAGCGTTGACTGTGGCTGGCCACTGTAGTCTTCCCGACTAATCGGTTCGTTCGGTCCCACAACAATCTTCATTTGAGAGGGGGGCCTGGAGGAAATGGATTCCACTTGACTTAGCCGCAGGTTCAAATCCTGAATGCTAGAAGACAAGCCTTCTAGAATCGGGCCTATTCTGGTCAGAATCGATTCTGCGTCAGAATCTTCAGAAGGGGAGTTCTGTCTAGGTCCTGCGCTAGTTTTTCCCCTATCGTCTTCTCCATCTTCATTCCTTCTTATCCCTCGTTCAGCCATGATATGATTCTATCTACTCTAGCTAGAAAGCAATCGCTGGAGTTTTTAAAGATTTAATATAAAGCAAAGCAGTTCAAATACAATAAAAGAAATACAGATAGGATCAGTCTAAAGTGTAACTATGACTAACATCAAATCAGAAATGCGAACTCACAACCGTTGGCCTAGTATAGAATTTAGAAATAAATGAAACTTGACTTACTGGCTCCCAGGACCCGGGGACGATTAGACTGCTTCCTTAATCTTGGTCAACCAGTTCCTTATCTTCCGCCCGTGCTACAGAAGCCGGAGCGGTCTTAACTTTGGGAGGTGGCGAGATGACATGGCTCAACGTTCAAGGCGGAGGTTTCCACGGCAGTTCTCAGACACGTCTCTAACAGCAGCGACAACAACAGGCGGGGGTCATCCTCGAACGGCGAGCGATTCAGGCAGAGTTGGACGAAGATCGATGTCTTGGACTAGGTAGAGGCAACGAGACGGGACTGGACGATGGGGATGGTCTCCTTCGGACAGGTTAGACAGTGGCGACGAGACCGGGCTGGACGTCGGCCGATGCAGGCAGTGCTGGACGTACAGACGGCGGCTAAGTCGGGCAGAACTTCGGGACGCTTCTTCCGATCAAAACTTCAGTTGACTGACAGGAGGGAGCTCAGGGGGTCCCTTATATTCACTAAGCAGCCCACCGGGTCTGGAAACCATTAAATTTAGGGTGGTTCAGGTCGGTTCCATACCCGTGCTTAAACGCCTCATTATTCAAAATAATAAAGTGGATTTCTACCAGCGACTATTTTGGAGGCTGGGGTCTGCTCTATCCTCTGAGGGCGGACGGCAGGGCAGAATAATTAATAATAATACAATGGGCTTTTGTCGGGCGAGATCTACCACAGGAATCTGCGTGGGGGTTGTGTATGGGGAATTAACAATAAGACAATGGGGCCTTGTCGGGCGGGACCTACCACCGGGATCTGCGTGGAGGTTGGGTGTGGGGGTTGGATGACTAACTCCAAGGGAATCTAGGCAGAGAATTGAAAGGCACAGGCGCTACATAAATACATGTAATAAAAACATGTATAATAATTTAGGGACGAGAATTCATGAATCGTTACAATCTCCCCTTCCCTCTCAAAGGATATTGCTACGGTTTAGAAGCAATGTCCGTTCCAAAACATAACCTTTTTTTATAAAAGTGTATCCTATCTAAACTTTCAATGAAAAATGGTTATCAACATACAAATAGTTACTCAGAAAATCTTATCAGTGTCCATTTATAACAAACAATACTCATTAGCAAATTAAAATCATCGCAAGAAAAAGTTCAAATGTTCAAAAACACGGTCAAGTACAAACCACATCAACTTCCATTCATCAAAGCAACAACAGTTACTGCTACAATTAAAACAATGTTCACTGGTTAATGCTCATCCGAGGGAAAATCACTCTACGGGACCAAACTCTTGACCAAGGCAATTGATTAGGTGATCTGTCTCCACCATCCAATCCTTTGGAGGGACTCCGTAGAAAGGCTTGATCTTATCAATATAAACAATCTTTGCTTGGGCCCGGGCGGATTTTTGTATTTTGTACAAGACAGGGCCAAGTTTCTCAACAATTTTGAATGGTCCCACGAAAAGTTTAGCCCACTTGGTTTTGATCTTTGGTCTACTTCTTGGATAGTAGTACCATACCCACTGTCCTACATGGAAGCTTGCAGGACGAACTCTCAGATTATATCTGAAAGCGCGAGTGGAAGCCTGTTTTCTCATGTGTTCTCTGGCTAAACAGAACGCCTGCTGTATTTGTCTAGCACGTGTGGAAACAAAGTCATGTAAAGTACGTGGTTCTAAAGGCAAGTCACAATCACCTAAAACCAAATCTATAGGTAAACAGGTCTCACGAGCTAAAAATAGCCGATTAGGTGTAAACCCAGTGCTTTCATGAGTACTGGCGCGATAAGCACCCATGACGAATGGCAGATGAATGTCCCAGTCGCGTTGATTCTGAGCCACGACCTTGCCCAGCATTGCGTTCAACGTTCGATGAAAACGCTCGATCATCCCGTTCGAACTCGGTTTGTACGGCGATGTCCGGACTTTGTCGATCTGCAGGAGGCGACAGAGGTCCTGGAACAGAGTGGCCTCGAAGCAAGGCCCTTGGTCGCTGAGGATTTGTCTCGGACATCCGAAACGGCTGATCCATTGATCCACCAAGATCCGAGCGACGGTGATGGCTTCTTGGTTTCTCATCGGATAGGCTTCAGCAAATCGGCTGAAGTGGTCAATCACGGTCAGGATGTATCGATGACCTTTGCTGGAAGGAGGATGGGGTCCAGTGATGTCGATCCCGATGGTTTCTAGTGGTTCTCCCACAGCCATCGGTTGTAGCTTTCCTTGTCTCGGAGGTTTACCACGAAAGTACTGAGCGCAGGTAGTACAGGCTCGTAGTTGATCTTGCACGTCTACTGACCAACTTGGCCAATAGGCGCGACGTTGAAGTTGGGCCATCGTGCGACGAATTCCCAAGTGACCGCCGGTGAGTCCCTCGTGGGCGAGCTTGATCAGAGTCGGACGTCGATCCGCTGGAGGAATCAGCTGGTGCCAGCGAACGTTGTTTTCGTCGGGATTTAACCATTTCCGAGTCAGCAGCTCATCTTGGAGGTGCAACTGGGGCCATTGAGCGACCAAGATTTTCACTGTTGCACTCAGTGCACGTATTTCTTCTGGAGTGGGAGGGCTTGCAGACGTCTTCATCCACCGGATGATCCAACCCAGATCTGGATCGTCTAACTGTTCAGCGGCCAATGTTGAACGACTCCAGTCTGCAGGAAGAATTAAACGGTCAAGAGAGTTGTCAACTTTCTCTTTGATCACTTTGGTGGTGAGTATTATGGGTCGTCGAGACAGAGCATCTGCGTTTGCATGCGAAGAGCCAGCCCGATGCTTTATATCAAATTGGAACTCTTCTATGAGCGAAAGCCATCGAGCTTGCTGTCCGATTGGAACTTGAGTTCGACGAAGTGATTGAAGCGCAGAATGATCAGTTCGGAGGAGGAAGTGATGGCCCAGCAGGTACTGACGAAAAGTTTTCAAGAATTGGACAATGGCCAGAAGCTCTCGTCTGGTCACGTCGTAGTTTTGCTCGGTAGCAGAACACACACGACTACCATAGGCGATGACTCGTTCGCACCCATCCTGTATCTGCGAGAGCACTCCACCTATTGAATTTCCTGAAGCATCGGTATCAAGAATATACATTCCAGTATCATTCGGAAGTGCCAAGATTGGAGCTTCTGTCAGTCGAGCTTTGAGACCCACAAAGGCCAATTCTGATTCCTCTGACCAGACGAACCTCTGCCCCTTTTTAGTCAAGGCGTGTAGAGGTCGGGCAATCTCAGCAAAGTTGGGCACAAACCGTCGGTAGTAGGAGCATAAGCCTACAAAAGCTCGAACATCTGTTAAATTTCTCGGAGTTGGCCAAGCAATCACAGCTTCTATTTTTCCTGGATCGGTTGCCACTCCTTCTGCGCTGACAATATGTCCCAAGAATCGAACCTTCCTTTGAAGCAGATGACATTTAGATGGTTTTAACTTGAGATTGGCTGCTTTCAACCGAGAGAGAACCTGGACCAATCGATCAAAGTGAGTGTCTAAATCGTTCGCAAAAACAATGATGTCATCTAAGTAGATGAGGCAAATGGCAAAGTTCAGTCCCGACAACACAAGATTCATCATTCGACTGAATGAAGCAGGCGAACCGCTGAGACCAAAAGGTAGAACCTTGAATTGGAAACTCCCCAGTCGGGTCACAAAAGCAGTTTTATGCTTATCACGTGGATGGAGAGCCAATTGATGGTAACCTGCTCTTAGGTCAAAGGTGCTAAACCACTGTGCCCCACCAAGGGCGTCTAAACATTCGCTAATCAGGGGGAGGGGGTAGGCGTCTCCCCGACTCTTCAAATTTACCGCTCGATAATCCACACAAAATCTCGCGGTCCCGTCTGACTTCTTTACTAGTACCACATTACTCGACCATGGAGATACTGAAGGTTCAATCAAACCTTGACGAAGCATTTCGGTCACCTGCTGATCGATAACTGGAAGGAGAGACAACGGCTGACGCCTCAGTGGTTGACGAACAGGAGCCTCATTTCCGGTATCGATTTCATGCAACAGAACATCAGTGAATCCGAGGTCATGTTCATGGAGGGAAAAGGCAGTTTGATGCTTGAGAATGAGTTCCTTCAGTTTGTCTCTGGCTTCTGGGGGAACATCGTCGGCAATATCAGTCCACAATGGAGCAAGAACGGTTTCCGGATCAATGGGAGCCGAGCTGTCAGTCGGTTCCTTGATGACCGAACACACCGCTGAGCTGCTGTAGTCAACCACTGTGACTTCTTCAAGACAACATTGCACTCCTTTCTTCAACTGGATGGGTTTCGAAGTGGGATTCATGATCCGGACAGGCAAGTCCAAAGTACGATTAGGCAGGAGCGTTCCGGCGATGATTAACCCTGAATCAAGCATTTGAGGCTGTGTGGCCCATTGCGCGTCATTTGGACGAAGATGGGGAAGGACAGCAAAGGCCTCGATGTCTACTTCAGACATGGCAGGGACCTTGACATTTTGGGCACACGCTATCTTTCTGCACGACCCCATTCTCGTCGGTCCATATGTAGGTATGCACTGTTCTCCAATCTTGATCCATCGCTCTGCGAAATTCCACTCTACTTTCTGCTTCTCCAACCAGTCAAGGCCTAATATAATCTCTGAAATCTGCTCACTAACCAAACAAGTCACCTGGAAATTGGAACCTGCAGCCTGGCACTGTAGAGTAGTCTGGCCACGAATAACAATCTGGCTTCCATTCGCTGCGTGAAGAATTTGTTGAGAGGGTGTCAAGTTCTTAGGACGAACCAGAGAAAGAGGAGCTAGACTTAGCTCTGACCCAGAATCTAAAAGAGCAAAGGTGGATTTTCCATGCACTCGAATCTGAAGGTAGGCATGATTGCTACCATTGACATGACGAAGATTCGCCGTCTCCGTCTGATTAGATTCCGCTGGCAATTGGGTACGAGGTGGTTCTCGAAATGGACACTGCTTTAAAAGATGTTCAAGAGAGGAGCACTCGAAGCAGCGCCTGGGTGGACGCCAGGAAGTCTGGTTTCCTGAACGTTGCTGGTTGAATCTGCTGGATTCTTGGTTTCTATGGGCTCCTTGATTTCTTGGTGACCAATTGGGAGGCACGAGGGGGTGGATCACTGGTGAGCGATTTGGCACAGGAGGAGGCGGCTTAACCGAAGCGGAGGCAACCGCTTTCTCAATTCTATCAAGACGCTGAAGTATTGAGTCATCGGCACTCTGAGTTTCTTTAATAGCTTTCACTCGGTTGAACGCCCTCCCAGAGTTTTCATTGTTAGTTTGCTCAGCTTTTTCATAGGCGTCAAGCCTAATTGCCAAGCGGTATGCTTGATCGAGGGACGAGACTTCTCTTTCACGTATCTTGAGACTCAGTGATTTATTTGATAGAGCGTCAAGAAAGCTTCTTATGGCTAAGGTTTCGCTATGAATGCTGGAAGGTCCCGGAAAAGCGAGAGTAAGAAGCCTCCGAATGTCATGCACCAACTCCCCAAAGGTTTCTCCTGCCTGCTGTTTACGGGTGGCCAACTGAGTTTGAAAGAGAGCGGCTTGGTCCTGACTACCATATCGCCCACGCAATTTGTCAAGAAGTTCTGCTGAGGTGGTTAAAGTGGTTGCATCCATCTCATACAACAGCTGATTGGCAGGCTCGACAAGAGCGCAAAGAAGGTGGCTCAATCGGTCCGATTCTTCCCATTTATTATGGAAAGAAACAATTTCAAACTTCTTGATGAAAGCTTCCACAGAATGCCTTCCATCAAATGTGCCAAGTTTAATCTGTGTTTTGTGAGAGTGAGAGGAAGAAGCAGTTGATGATGATGATGACTTGTCAGCAGTATGGAAGATGGTTGAAGTGTTTACCTTTGTAGGCGGAGGCTGATCAGGCTCAGCTGCGACTGCGACGGCCGGTGTTGTTGTTATTGTTCTGGCGGCAGTGGGCGGAGCCGAGTCAGGCTGCGCTGGAGCGATGGTGGTTATAACTGGAAAGTTTGTCGGCCCAGGCTGAACAACCTGAGGTTGGGTTATGGTTGTTGTCGTTGTAGCCCGCGCAACGGTTGTCGTAGGCGGAGGGTACAGAAGTTCACGGACATCTCTTGTCGACGCTTGTGGATGCGATCGATGGATTTCCAAAGAGGGTTGTGCAGGTAGTGACGTCATAGGCAGGCGCGGTTTGAAGTCAGGCTGGCGTTGAAAAGCTGGAGCGGGAAGTGCATAGAACTCGTCTAAGTCTCTTTGTTGCACTGTTCTGTCCCGCTGGACAGCACATCTTTGTTCAACCGGGTGAATGAATTCGGAAGGCTGATCAAATGCGGTTGGTGGCCATCTTGGAACGAAGAATTGGTCAACTCTTGCGGCATCGGTTGATTCGTAAGCATGGAAAGCGGAGGCGGGGTTTCGCGCCTGGCCCAGCAGCTGATACTGCTGGGTCCGTATATCAGATGATCGCATTGGGTGCACAGTTCTGCGACCTTCTGCATGTATCGGAAGACAAGGACTGTCGTATCTCTCAACGTACGCTGAGCCAACCGGTATCGGAGAGGTTTGCGTCGGATGGCGATGAATCATGGCAGTGTTTCTCGGCTGCAAAGTGTGGAAAGTCACTGTTGGACTTCCACCCCGTGCGATTTTCCTGTAGAACGGTTGCGTTGATTCGGCTCGAGCCCCGAGCTGGGCTGGCTGATGGGTGACTACAGCTGCAGGCGGCGTAGCAGCGGGTGGTTGACGGAGGCCAGGACTGGCGGCGGCTGCAGGCGGGTTGGGAAATTTTGGGTTTTCATTACCGTAAACCATTACGGGATTCAGATTTTCAACCCCAACCCCAAAATCTAGCCCTTCATCTTCACTGAAGCGAGTTCGCATTTGATTATAATCACTAAACCTATCAAGCATTTCTACTCTGAGCGGTTCATGAATGAAATCAATTGACTGAGGGTGATTGCCTTCCACTTTAGAAGCCATAGGCCTATCAAAACCTCTTCCTCCAATCAAATCTTCCTCCACTCCTCCTTCAACGTCTATTCCAATTTCACTTTCATTTTCGCTTTCGGCTGAACAAACTCTTTCCGTCCTTTCTTCAATCAGAACCAATCTCTCATCACCTGCGTCATTAATCCCTATTGGACTAATGTCCTGCTCGCGACGCCAATTGTAACGGGTGCCCCCCTGAGGGCCAGGCCATATATTCGACCTGTCCTCGTGAAGGGGGTTTCCGTGTTGTTGTGAGACCTCAGGTGTTGAGGAGAGTTGGTGATCTGAATGAGCGCTATAAAAACGTCGTGCGGGTGGTGGCCTATACTCGGTAGGCGCTTTAGAAGCCAGCCTAAGGCTTCTGCGGAGCGTTGACTGTGGCTGGCCACTGTAGTCTTCCCGACTAATCGGTTCGTTCGGTCCCACAACAATCTTCATTTGAGAGGGGGGCCTGGAGGAAATGGATTCCACTTGACTTAGCCGCAGGTTCAAATCCTGAATGCTAGAAGACAAGCCTTCTAGAATCGGGCCTATTCTGGTCAGAATCGATTCTGCGTCAGAATCTTCAGAAGGGGAGTTCTGTCTAGGTCCTGCGCTAGTTTTTCCCCTATCGTCTTCTCCATCTTCATTCCTTCTTATCCCTCGTTCAGCCATGATATGATTCTATCTACTCTAGCTAGAAAGCAATCGCTGGAGTTTTTAAAGATTTAATATAAAGCAAAGCAGTTCAAATACAATAAAAGAAATACAGATAGGATCAGTCTAAAGTGTAACTATGACTAACATCAAATCAGAAATGCGAACTCACAACCGTTGGCCTAGTATAGAATTTAGAAATAAATGAAACTTGACTTACTGGCTCCCAGGACCCGGGGACGATTAGACTGCTTCCTTAATCTTGGTCAACCAGTTCCTTATCTTCCGCCCGTGCTACAGAAGCCGGAGCGGTCTTAACTTTGGGAGGTGGCGAGATGACATGGCTCAACGTTCAAGGCGGAGGTTTCCACGGCAGTTCTCAGACACGTCTCTAACAGCAGCGACAACAACAGGCGGGGGTCATCCTCGAACGGCGAGCGATTCAGGCAGAGTTGGACGAAGATCGATGTCTTGGACTAGGTAGAGGCAACGAGACGGGACTGGACGATGGGGATGGTCTCCTTCGGACAGGTTAGACAGTGGCGACGAGACCGGGCTGGACGTCGGCCGATGCAGGCAGTGCTGGACGTACAGACGGCGGCTAAGTCGGGCAGAACTTCGGGACGCTTCTTCCGATCAAAACTTCAGTTGACTGACAGGAGGGAGCTCAGGGGGTCCCTTATATTCACTAAGCAGCCCACCGGGTCTGGAAACCATTAAATTTAGGGTGGTTCAGGTCGGTTCCATACCCGTGCTTAAACGCCTCATTATTCAAAATAATAAAGTGGATTTCTACCAGCGACTATTTTGGAGGCTGGGGTCTGCTCTATCCTCTGAGGGCGGACGGCAGGGCAGAATAATTAATAATAATACAATGGGCTTTTGTCGGGCGAGATCTACCACAGGAATCTGCGTGGGGGTTGTGTATGGGGAATTAACAATAAGACAATGGGGCCTTGTCGGGCGGGACCTACCACCGGGATCTGCGTGGAGGTTGGGTGTGGGGGTTGGATGACTAACTCCAAGGGAATCTAGGCAGAGAATTGAAAGGCACAGGCGCTACATAAATACATGTAATAAAAACATGTATAATAATTTAGGGACGAGAATTCATGAATCGTTACAATAACATGTATAAATTATTGTATATTGTATAAGTATATACTTTTGTGATCATATATCATATCTGCCTTCCTCTGAAAGCTATAGTTTCCCCAGCTAAATAGGCCTAATTACCTTATTATTTAGCATATGATAGCGTACAATCTTACTATAACTACTATAGTATAATTCTAAGGTTAGGCCTGCTTAAAACTTAGAATTCGGTTTGTCTGTAGGGTCTACTCTGTTATGCACTAATAACGACACGAAAGTTTGACATTTGTTTTTCACAGCCAATATTTTTGTAGTTAAAAAGAATTCCTGGGCTCAGAGTTTGCTAATAACCAATTGACATCTGCAGAAAATTGCCGTTTGCCAAACTAGAGAGAGATGCAGCCTAGGATATATACAATTATGCATACATTGCAGGCCTGCAAAGAAACGCAGATGCAAAGAAAATCAACGATCATATTATAATAATATATTATTATAGCCTATACGTATACGTAGGCGTCGCACATGCAGGCGGCTGATATATATATATATATATATATATATATATATATATATATTTATAAAATTGTGTGAGTGTGTGTGTGTGTGTGTGTGTGTGTGTGTGTGTGGTGATAGAATGATATACATTGCATATAATTCTAGGCCCATGGGCTATACTGGATTATATATAATTTACAACAGCATCTTGTTTACCTATTGCGCATAAAAGCATATCGCTATCTATGTCTGCTGCATGGTTAATGGTTATGCGTCTTAGATAAACAGAGGGAGGTATACTTGCAATTTCCTTGAAGCTAAATTGTGAGCTATTTACTGGAAATTACATCAAGGCAATTACCTACAGACCAGCCGACCACCATTTAATTAGCTTAATGCACGTACAGTTGTACACTTGCCTCACATACACACACTGCTACACAGACCTAAACAGCATGCAGCTGAACAAAATATAAACATAAAATACACAGGCGGAATTTGTCACAGGCTGAGCGGATGTTTTAATTGGCCGTAAATAGAATTTACAGCAACTTTTTGTAAAAGTCTTGTGACGAGGTGTGGCTATAGCAATGGCGCCTTATCAAGTGTCTTGATTCATGATGCATAATAGGCACTGCAAAGATCTGGTCGTTTTATAATTTTATATAGAGATTTAGCTACACTGTTGTGTTTTTGCGCGGTGGTCTAGTGGTGGCGTCGTTGCCTTGGAGCCGGAAGGTCCGAGGTTCGAATCCACCCTCAAGCCGCGTAAGGACCTTGGGCAAGTCCTTCACTTGCAATTGCTCAGCGCTTCGGCGTGAAACTCCGATGCAGTGTCCGCTCTGCATCGGGAGCGCCTCTGAGTAGAGAGAGCTTGAAGGGGCGCTATAACAAGTGCACATACATACATACATACACACAAATTAAACATATACCGTATAGGCCTATAAGTTTACTACAGAAAAAGCAACAATTATAACAACAATGTTCGTTACCAATTCTCCTATTAGCAACCATACTATACTTAGTTGAATAAATGCTATAGGGATGGCATCCCTATACGCCATCTTTGCTTAGACTTTCCATGCTACATCAAGTATTTATATAGCTAGCCTATAGGCAATATGCAGCTATCTTTGTCTGCATGGTGATATAGACTATACAGTCGATACTTGAAGTAAATAGGCCCCATATTGCAAGATTCCTTCCTTTGGGCGTGCCTGTTGCTCCCATGGATACCTGCACTGCGGATCTAATATAGGCCTACCAGGGACAATATTCATGCTACCTTATTTATATATCATAATTATTAGGCCTACTATTTTGAAATGCAGTACTTCTGTGGATCAATAAAATTTCTTGATTGAATGATCGACAAGGAATAGCCTACACTTCATTTGCTCCATGCAGCAAGCTATATTTTGGCTAAATTAGCTATATATTATAGGCCCCTTAAAATTATAGTCCTGTATATTCTGTGTATACTAGGCCTAGAGGTTGTGGTCTATAATAGTGCCCTCTAGCAAGATTTTAAGATGACCTCTGCTACTATACTTATATCTTGCTGGAAAGATGCATGTGCTTCTGATTTAAAAGACTCATTGAAAAGATTGAATTTCAACTGTCCTTCGTAGCAGGCTGTAGTATACATAATAAGACATGACATTGTGTCAAAATACATGTACATGTATACGCAAAGATTACGACTCAACATCTTCCATCATGTATGTAGACATGTAGGTCTAAGGAGAATATTTATAGTCTTTATTTGGCAGCCAATCAACACGATCTGAAGAAGGTGGTTCACTGGTGTTCAACCAACCAGACTGCATCTCAAATCTAATATATATATATATATATATATATATATATATATATATATATATATATATATATCATATATATCCAGTTATCTGAGACGTATGCAAGAGTGAGCATTGAGCAATATCAAATCGACCTCGTTTAACCAACTGTTTCGTTGATTAATAGCCCAAGATCCAGGATCCTTCTCACGTATTCATTTCTATTAGGCCTATAGGTGTACATTGTATATAGCACTATAATGAGGTGATTGCAGTTCATCGTATAGACAAGTAGAAGATGTTAATTTAGAAAGAGAAGAATTCGCATTGTGCATGAATGCAAACGCATTTGTATAACGTTTCCGAACATTTATATAGCGCCCGAGTAGGTCTCGAGAGCGTTGAAACGTAGCTTTTGCGAGAGATTCAAACGGAAGTCACTTCTGACATGAACAAAGAGCAGCAGTAGAAGCAGTTGCTGTACCGGTAAGCGTATAATTGTCGCATTATCCACACTTCTAAAGCGCATCTCGAAAGTCAATAAAGCCCAGGGCACCAGCTTATTCATGAGCACGACTACAACTGCTGGCTGGTCAGCATCAGATGACGACGACGATGAAAGCGAAGATGATGACGACGACGACGACGATGGTGATAATGACGACAGCAACAGCGAGCGATGCCACTCGACTGCTATTGGACGAAATCGTTAAGTCTCTCGATTCTGGACCGATGTCTTGGCAGCCATGGCAGCCGCGGCGCCATTAACGAGGCTAGATTAGGAGGAAAATCCACCCCAATAAATCAATGCCCTGCCCACGCGTCCTCTGCATGCATGGACCGTGTATCTTCCAAGTTACGCCTTACTCTAATCTCCATTTAATGCCTCTGATCCGCTCTTTCGCAGACTTCAATTTCTAATCTGCATCACAGCACAACGCGGTTCCTTTCGCAGCCGATCGAGGACGATATTATAGACGGCGTTGGCGTTGGCGCCGATCTTGAGACGGCTACACCAGGGATCTGGAAATGGCTGCGTGCAAATTAGCGCATCATGTATCATCATCGAAGATTCAACCACGACCACCACGACCACCACCACCACCACCACCACCACCACCACCACCACCACCACCACCACCACCACCACCACCACCACCAACACCAACACCACCACCAAAACCAACACCACCACCATTACCACCACCACCATCACCACCACCACCATTACCACAACCACCTCCACCACCACCACCACCACCACCGCCGCCACCACCACCATCACAGTAATCAACACATCACACTCGAACAAAATTATTCGATCACGAACGACTCAACGAAACACTCTGACGAACTGCGGTCGATCGTCGAGATTCGGGATTCACCGAAGTGGAACTAAATATCTTTTTGTTGATGTTTAACAACGACACTGTGTCATATAAAAAGGTGACTATTGTCGTCGCCCTCCTCGGTGAGGCTCCTCCTTAATCCAGGCTTAGGATTGGTATACCGTGAGATTGTGAAAAGTGGCGGAGTTGGAACATTATCTTTGTCTCTTCCTAATTATATGTAGGTTCTGTGGCGAAATTTCTTCTACCAGATTTTTACCATCGTCAACTCCACGCCTTTTCCCATCTGGGACCATATTCCTGAAATGGACTTGTTAGACTGGCTATAGGCCTAAGGAGGGTACTTCCATTTTCACATTCCTTCTCAAACTGCTATTTTCTAAAGGAGATATGACGGTGAGGAAGAGGATTGGCCAACTGCCCTTATATGCTGAGGCTAAGCAAATGAAGTCGTTAACACTTCAACCCATGCATGCCGCCTCAGCACTGGTTGAAAGGAACATTCTTCTTCTTCTTATCAAATCATTAAAAAATTATAAATATTTACATAGACTCCAAGCTCAACATCTTGCGTCTTGAGTTATGCCTAATTAAAAAATTAATCCTAATTGGCAACGCATATCAGACTTCTAATTGGCACGCCATGTATTGTATACGGCCTTGTAGGCCTATGCTATTTAAAATCATGCGGCCAGCCTGGCCAGGTCTTAAGAAAGCTTCTCACACATGGTAATGTCGATGTGACTTTTAATGTATAGATCTATAGAGAGAGAAATTCCACAGCACGAGGCAGAATTTATTGATCCCGTAAGAGTTGAATGTACGCGGATTATAGCTTTAACTTAGATGTCTCTGTTAAATTAATTCAATCGATACCATGCTGGTTAGTTTAGGTGAGAGAGCGAATGTCTTCCACCTAGCGGCAGCTGTAGTAAAGAACGTCTTGCTTGACACCAGTCTAATCCTAAGATGACCTGAGTCCTCTATCGTCAACATGTAATCTGATCTCATCTTGTCTGATGTAGGGTCTAATTAAATTCAATGCAGTCTGGTCAAAACCGGTTTAGTCTAGTTTTTGCAGTTAGTAGGCCTATGGTAGTATTATAGCGACCGACTTTCGATGGCTTGATTAATACATCGTGGAGGTCCTTGCTAATCATTGTAGACTCGTCTGATCCAATCAAATCAAATCAAATCAAGATTGGACCAGATATTATCTGACTTTGAATCTCTATTTCATAATATTGTCGATTCCACAATTCAGTCAATTCAATTCAATTGTGTTCGAAAATTTGCCTCCATAGATGAGAATATTTCTTGAAAAATATAATATTTATGAAGAATATCTTCCAAAGGTGGATTAAATCTGAGCCAGATAAGGTTAGGGTCGACAGCCTGATAATAACTATGTTATAGTTCTAGACCTATATAGACCTACCAGGAAGAACTAGAAGAAGAAGAAGAAGATGATGATGAAGAAGAAGATGATGATGATGATGAAAATTACGACGATGATGATGATGAAATGATGATGACGACGACGATGATGAAAATGATGATGATGATGATGATGATGGTGAAGATAACGATGATGATGATGGTGGTGGTGGTGATGATGATGATGACGATGAAGACGACGACGACGATGATGATGATGAATATGATGGCGATTGGTAACGCACATGTCTTAAGTGCGACCTTGCTATAGGGCCTAGACAAAAGAGGGTATAGTGCATTGACATTGCAGGATGCTAAGTCACGAGCAAATTAGTCAACTTAATTTCACACATACATGTAGCCTATCATATTATTGAATTAGATGCTGTCACGTTGACTTACCCAATGATGCGACCAAACTCCGCTGACAAGCGCTGGACCAAAACTGCGTGCCGGATTCATACTTCCGCCTGTGTATGGAATCTAAGAATTTATCAGAGACAAAACAAGTCAAAGCATGAATTTGTATCATAGAGCCAAGGTAAGGCAACATCAACGCAAAGATAGATGATCATTTTGAGGGTGCTATATAAATGCTCTGAATGGGTGAGTTGGGTGAGTGTATGTACGCATGAGTGTATGTACGTGTGAGTCAATGAGTGTATGTACGTATGAGTGGATGAACGTACACATATTATATAATTTGAGTGGTATGATCGATCGAATGAAAGCTACGAAACGAATTTTTTTTTTAAACAGAGTGCAAAGCAAACGCAAGACATGCAACAAGCGGACAGTGCATTGGTCAACGATTTCAAGGTTGAATGGCTCTGACGTACTATGCATATATATATATAATTATATAGGCAGCCTATATATATATACATATATACAGGGTGGGCCAAAAAAAGTGAGAACATCGCGTAAAAAGCAGTATAATTGCATCAAAACTTGTTTTACTGTATCCATAAAAGCTCAAATTGTTTACTCATTCACTTACTTACCAATATTTAGCTATATGATGACTTTATTTCGACGTATTGTTAAGCAAAATTTACAACTCAAAACGTAGGCCTACAAGCGTGTGACGGGCAGAAGCTCACTGAAAATATCACATTGAAACGCTTGCAACGCAGTCGGCAGCTACTTGAACGGTTTCCTAATGACAGAAGTGTACGAAGCATCTGATTTACAGACGAAAAGACATTAACCGATGCCTCTCAAGTTAATTGTTTATTCATTGAAACAAAGAAAACTAAGTTTAGGAAATTCGACTCATACGAGAACGTGACCATTTCAGCCGCGCGGTGTCATGGTATCAGTTGGTGTGTCTTGAATAGGTACGTAAAACTAATATTGTGTTCGTTGAACCAGGCGCCAAAGTAAGCAGTGAATACTATTGTGAACATGTTCTGAGACAAGGTTTGCTGCCTGTAATTCAAGCGATACCGGTATATGATCGCCATAACTGGACATTACAGCAGCAAGACGGAGCTCCATCTCACACAGCCAGAAATACGATCAACTTTCTTCGTCAGAAGAATGTTAACTTCATCGAGCCAGACATGTGGCCACCGAACAGTTGTGATTTAAACCCAGTAGATTAGGCTATGCCATATGGGGTGCTTTACAAGAAAAAGTCTACCTTCGGCGAAAATTTATGACAGTTGAGCAGCTCAAGTTGGCAATAATTAATGGAAGAATGGAGAAATCTATGGCAGCGCTTTATTGACATGCAGTAGGCTAGCATAAACGAGTGGCGTCGACGTTTAGAAAAACTCGTTGAGAAGCAAGGAGGACACATTGAACATGATTTCTGATTAGCTAAATACTTGGCAGACAAAAATACATGAAAACAACATAATTAATTGAATTGTATTTGTAAATAACTCGTATTCTACAAGATGTTCTCACTTTTTTTGGCCCACCCTGTATATATGCAGCCTATATAGAGATAGATAGACTGGAACTTCGGGTGTTATTAATTAGGCGACGTCGATGGGCGTTGCCAGTAACTGTTGTTGCTTATTGGTAATCTTTGTGAATACTTAGTCTCACAACTACATAAGCAAAGCTGCATTGCATTGCAGTCTGCAGATCATGTTGTTTTTGCGTAGGTCAACTTTCGGAGAGTATATAGACTGCCTAATTAACGGAGAAGAAGCTTTTATTTGGTGATAAGAACACAAAGGCAAAAGAACATGAACAGCAGATATGGTAGTCCGCAGATATTTTATAGGAGGAGAAAACACAACGGCACGGTAAAAGTTTTTGGCAAACGCTTGAAAAAATGTAAAGCAGGATATAGAGGACATAAGCATTTTAATGGAAGCTTCTAAATGTAAATTTCTCATTTTCACATAGTCTATTATATTATTAGGACACTAGGTCTAAGTGCTTCAGCGCGAAGACATTTATCAAAATAGCAAAAGGTAGACTATAGTATAGTTAAAAAATATAAGTCATTTTCCAGCCTCTTGCCCCTATGAGCGGGTGCCCATCAAAACAGACATACAGCTATGCATATTTTTGAATACCTGTAACTAGAATCTATAGACTATTGCAGTCTATTGTACATGTATATATCGTAGTTTCGTTAATAAATAACCGGGGAGCTTTGCTTTTAGTTTTTGTAGGAATCCACTTAGTACACAAAAGACTGCGTTACACATTTGCTGTACAGAACACATGGTAAACAGCTTCTTCTTTCAAATTGGTATCACTCACTCAGGCCAATCCATATTTTAAAGCTTTCTCCTGCAGACGCTTTTGCACTAGACCACATTTCAGATCTTTTTCTGGACGCTTCGCCTAATTCTAAACGTCTGTGAGGATTATAGAGATGGAGACAGATGGAGAGACAGAGGAGCAGAGACAAACAAACAGACAGACAGACAGACAAGGACGACAGTAGAGGCATGGAAGACTATCTATACACCAGCGTGGAGTAAGTGGAAAGAGAAAGAGAAAAGCAAGAGAAAACAAGCAAAGACATGAACGCAGAAAGTGAGAGAGAGAGGATAGATAGATAGATAGATAGATAGATAGACAGATAGATATACAGATAGATAGACAGATAGTTAGATAGAGACAGAAACAGAAACAGAAACAGAAACATAGACACAGATGCAGACACAGAAGGACAGAGACACAGAAAGACAGAGACACAGAAGGACAGAGACACAGAAAAACAGAGACACAGAGAGACAGAGACAGAGAAAGAAATGGGCATAGACGGGACATAAAATAGCCATATAAACAAGCATCCAGATAGAAATAGAGAAAGATAGAAGCAGACAGCCGTCCTATTAATTTTCCTCACTGACCAAGAAAACACAACTGATCTCAACTTCAAGCGATGACAAAAACTGATGCAGGTTATTGGACAAGAACGCTAAGCTGACAAAAGACCGCAAAGGCTCTCTCTCTCTCTCTCTCTCTCTCTCTCTCTCTCTCTCTCTCTCTCTCTCTCTCTCTCTCTCTCTCTCTCTCTCTCTCTCTCGATGTTTACACCGATGTATTGTACGGTGAAAAAGACAGCTCTATAGTCTAATTATGCAGTGAAGTGCATGCCTACATTAAGTAGCTCTTTGTACACTGATAAAGCAAATAATTGTAGAAGAACAGAATAGGATATAAATTATGTAATATATATATACAAGCAAAAACTGGAAAAATAGAAGCCGGCTGACAGTACATGTAGGTCAATTGGTACGGCATAAATAGAAACTGATAAGAATAAAACTGGATGGTGAGGAATAGAGACAGATTCGTTTAGGTGAAGTGGTGCAAGCAAACTCATCTACTCATCTGCCTCTACATAAAACGGAAAGAACAAGTGGGAACGATTAAAAGGTTCAATCCTGGATGCGATTACATTGGACGAGATTCAACTAAGCCGAAAGATAACCGAAGATTGAGAACTGGAGATAAGTAGGCGACAGGAGCCATACATCAGTGCCCCAAGATTAGGCTGTTGGCATGTTCAATGTGTACACAAGTGCAAACCATCACACACGTTAATTTTGTCATCTCAAATGCACACATTGTGTGCAGTTTAAGTGCAGTGCATTCCTGAAATTAATTTTCTATGGTATACGTATATATACACACTGATGTAGTTGGAAGATACTATAGTCGGGTAATCATGATATACATGATAGATTCCTCATTATCAATAATTATCTAGGCCTATCCATTATTTCTGTTGTTGTTATTATAGGCTATAACCGTTCTTCATTATCGGTAATTATCATTGCTGTCTTTTAGAATACCATGATCATGCACATTATTACCTGCTATCAAATGATACAATTATTGACAATGCAGTCACCACAAGGCCAATATGATATTTACAAATAATGCACAACTTATAACTCCGCCAAAGCCGGTCCCAAGCCCGGTTGAAAAAGGAGGAGGGTTCTGTGGTGGGTTTGCGGCCCACCCAGGTAAAAAACAACTTGCAACAGAAACGATACAGGCGACTGACGTGGGAGGAGGCTGTCAATGCTGCTCAAAACAGAGAAGAATGGAAGACCTGTATCGCCCAATGTGCACACAGCAAGTGGACGGACTAAGGTCTAAGGTAAGGCACAACTTATTCCGCGTTTGATTCCAAAGCAAAATCGTCTTTTAGACATAATTATTTGCAAATAATGCACAACTTGGCCATAGACATGAGGACTATGAATGCAGAAAGAAAGTAAAGGAATGCTGTGCCCAATAAATTGCGTCGAATTGCTAGTGCTTCTCAAAGTTCATAGCAATGCATTTACAAAGTTCAATTTTCGCTGAAATGACGCAAACAGTAGTCTACTATAGAAGACTGTATCTCTACCGGGATCAGCACGCGCTATATAAGTAGCCTCTCACAAGGGCGAATTGTAATTGGCCCACATGTAGCAGCCACCCACCTTAACAGCTACTCTGTCACCTCTGATTCTTTGCTAACCAGCAGCAGACTACGAAATCTTTCGCACTACTCTTTTGGGCAACCCCCTCTGACTAGATATAACAGAGCTCGGAAAAAAAGCTGGTGCAATTCTGCATGTGCTTGGCTTTCGAGAGGTGCTCTAGAAATTTGGAGAAACGATTATGATAATACATCGACTAAAGAAAGTCATTTCAAGGATCATTGAGTTACGTTTAAGATAAGCAGAGTGCAAGTGAACTGCATCGATGTGGCTTATGTAGCGCTGTTAGATGACAATAGACATGCATGTAATAATATGAGCGCCTCTGAGTAGTTTTTTTACTTGAAGGAGCGCTATATAAATGTCCGAATGAATGAATGAATGAATGAATTAATGAATAGAAAGAGTATACTTACTGCGAAGAGTGCCATAGCTCCGTACGTGAGTCCGATGATGACGGGTGACGTCACGACCTCTTCTCGTCTCGTCTTCTCGGCGCATGCGAAGACGACGAAGACGAAGAAGAATGTGGCAAAGAACTCGACACCGAACCCATGACTCTCGGCCACGTTGGCAGACAACACCGTGCACCCGATTCCGCTCGGATGCTTCGCTCGCAGCTCGGCCGACGTTATACTGAACACAAAGGCTGCTCCAAGAATCGCTCCGACGATCTGGCAGAGCAGATAGAGCAGGGACCGGATGACGCTGGCTCGTCTGGTCGCCAGCAGAGCAATGGTCACCGCAGGGTTGATGTAGCCGTCGCTGACGGTGCGAATGCAGTAGAGAACGGCGATGTAGGTCAGTCCGAAGGTAAAGGCGATCTTGACCGTGTCCGGACTGGACTCATGACCGGCCTGCGTCCAGGCGCCGCAGCCGAACAGCACGAGGAACATCGTGCCAAGGAATTCGGCGACGAGCGAGCGCCAGAAGCGCAGTCGTCGGACGTCCTCCTGAAGACGGGCCATCGCTGAACTGAACGACTCTTTGACCGATCCACACAGTGCTCTTGGTCTCTGCTGCCAACAAAAAGTACAAACCAATCAGGGGTTTGTGTAAAAATTCAATCATTGGTCTGTGTAGCCTGTAGGGACCCAATCTGCGTAACAACCTAATCAGGGGTCTTTATAACAATCTAATCAGTATGTGTAGCAGCTCAATCTGTGTAAAAACCCAATCACGGGTCTTGCGCAACAACTCAGTTATAGTCTGTGTAGCAACCAAGTTAGAGGTCTGTGTAACAACCCAATCAAGGGTCTCAGGTCTGCTGTGTGGGACGATAGTTGCGCTGCAGGAGTTATCGGGGTCAGAGGAAATGCATTAGAGGTATCCCTGTGGTAACGCAGTGGTTATGAGGTTAAATACATGTACAGGGTGGGCCATAAAAAAGTAACCCCCTACGGTTTTTTGCCCATATCTTGGCCAGAAGTAAGAATTTCGAAATGAAATTTTACAGGCTTAAAGACAATTCATATTTACACATGATGGCCAGATTTCATCAAAATATTTCAAGCAGAACAAAAGTGTTATGACTTTTAGTGAGGCCACCTATCGTTTTTTGACGATTCAAAAACGCGACGCAACAAAAAGTTTTAAAAACCAGTTTAATTATTCTGGCCAATATCTTGGTCAAAAGTAAGAATATAAAAATTAAATTTTACAGGCGTAAAGACAGTTTATATCTACACATGATGGCCAGATTTAATCAAAATATTTCAAACAGAACAAAAGTTATACCACATTCAGTGAGGCCCCCACCGTTTTTTTGACAATTCAGAAGGGTAACGCAACAAAAAGTAGCAAAAACACAATTTATTAAGTCTCACCTCAAATAATTGTTATCAAATAGCCTTGATATTGTCATATATATGATCATTATTATTACTATCTAAAAAGAAACAGGGTACCAGCGTAGCTGCACGTCACTGAGAAGTCACTTAGCAAGATGACAATCAAATTGGTAAATAAGGAATCTGTCAGAGTAATCACCAGGTCCATCAAGAACTTCACAAAGAGACTCAAAAGAAGTGTTGGCACTAGTGGTGGGCACATTGAACACAAGTAGTGAAGCACTACCAAGTACATTTGACAACAGTTATTTGAGATGAGACTTAATAAAATCACGTTTTTGTTATTTTTTGTTGCGTTTCGTTTCTGAATCGTCAAAAACGGTGGGTGGCCTCACTAAAAGTGGCATAACTATTGTTCCCTTTGAAATATTTTGATGAAATTTGGCCATCGTGTGTATATATGAATTGGCCCTAAGCCTGAAAAATTTCATTTTAAAATTTTTACTTCTGGCCAAGATATTGGCGAAAACCCTAGTTTTTGTTGCGTTTCGTTTTTGAATCATCAAAAAACGGTGGGTGACCTCACTAAAAGTGATATAACTTTTGTTAGCTTTGAAATATTTTATTGAAATTTGACCATTGTACGTAAATATGAATTACCTTTAAGACTGCAAAGTTTCATTTAAAAATTCTTATGTTTGGCCAAGATATGGGCTAAAAACCGTAGGGGGTTACTTTTTTATGGCCCACCCTGTATTGTAATTGTAATTGTAATTGTAATTGAACTTTTATATAGCGCCGCTCACAGATTCAGTAGCGCTCCCGACCCTAGTTAGCACTGCCGCTAACGAATAGCATAGTCTTCAGGCGTTTCCTAAACAAAGGGAGAGAGAGACTAAGAAGCTCAAGACGAAGTTTGTGAGGAAGACGGTTCCAGTAGGATGGGCCAGCATAAGCAAAGCTTCTGGACTGGGCAGTGGCTCCACGCATGCGAGGCACGACAAGGAGGCCGCTGGCTGCCGAGCGGAGGGCAGAGCGGCCGGGGAAAGAGGAGACCGGGATGCAGAGAGAACGGAGGTAAGAGGGAGCTACCCCAAGAAGAGAATTGCGCATGAGTGTCAGAATCTTAAACTCAATGCGCTGTGGTACAGGAAGCCAGTGGAGAGTGTCCCGAATAAAGACAGAAATATGAGAGAACTTGGGAAGACCGGCAATTAGGCGAGCAGCAGCATTTAGAATTGTCTGAAGTTTGGAAAGGTTGAGTGAGGAGAGACCGGCGTAAGCAGAGTTCCCAAAGTCAACCCTAGAGCAGATCAGGGCATGGACAAGCGCCTTAACAGCTTGCGGAGAGAGTGAATGGCGAATAGTTCGCAGCTGGCGTAGGTGGTAGAGACATGTACGTGAGACACGGTTGACATGGTCCGAGAAAGAAAGGGCTGAATCCAGAGTGAAACCCAAGTCACGAACTGTGTATATGCGCAAGTCTAATGTGTTTAATTTATGGCGATGCAATGGAGCATTTTATAGATCAAGGATAAGGTCGCAGGGTTATATACGTCCAATGAAACATGCAAGACATTGCAAGTATCAACGAGACGTGAAGAGAAAAAAATAGGACCTACGACAAATTAGGACAGTAGAAGATGACGATGGTCTATTCATCATACAAAATTACTGTAGCCTATATAATAACATATCAAGGCCAGGCGTGTACATGTAGGCTATAGGCTACATGTACACGTTAACTATGCTAAACAACGGGGTTTACTTTGTAAATGCGTGGTTCTACTGCACGACCCGATAGAGCACTCGTGACTCTCATTCGTCTGGCCACCCCGACTCAGCACACTGCAAAAACGCTTTTCAAGTCTTTTAAAAAGCAATTTAGAGAAAGCACAATAAATTTGTTTATAGGTTGGCCAGAAATTCAACGCGCTCAGACTTAACCAGGTGTGACACTTAAGTGACCAGCCTCTTAGAGAGTGAATGGTTTTTGAGTTTGAATCGGCAGACAGGCTGGCGGAATAGGACGCCAGATCAAGTTCAACGTGTTTAAAATGAGAGATAAGCTAACTGCAGACTAATTGAGCTAAGTACATAAAGGAAAGAAATCAAAGTCTTGCAAAAAACTCCGTCATTGATTGCACTCTGCCAGTGCCAGTCCCAAGTCTGGATAAAGGAGGAGGGCAGCACTGATCACTTTTGAAATGGCAGTGTCGTTAAACAGCAACAACAACAACAACAACAACAACAACAGCAACAACAACAACAAAGTCTCGCAGTAAGTAGCAGATGGACAACGTCTGAAAAGCTGTTAACACGTAATTGCTTCAGTCTCGGCTGAATATACGTCGTTAGTTCTAGACGAAAATAAAATGGTACCAGTACCGTCTATAGCCTACACTGTTTCCACAAATCTTCCCTATAGTCGACCCAGGTATGAATCGACAAATCGTAGAGTTTAGGTGACACAAATGAGTCCACTGTGTCCCATTCTATGTACTAGCCTACTGCATGGTACTGCCAACACCAACCCGCGGCAACCCCTTCGTACATCAATGCGTTACTTTTGACAGACCCTTAGTTATCAGGGAAAAACAAGAGAAGAGAGAGGAGATGTTAAAACCGACTGTTTATAGGTTTAAGGCGCACAATGTCTCATGAATTCGGTTTTGAAGGAGTTTGGAAAGACCACGTGTAGCCTACATGTAGATAATTTAATAGCTACTCTTCAAGATTTCCACTCTGCGCTGCTGGGCCGTGCTGGCCTATGTTAAAATATAGCACGATGTTAAAATATCATTACAATGAATAATTACATCATTTAGCAAAATGTGCCTCAGGGTCAGTGTATGGTTCTCAGAGCAAATACATTGTATTAATAGGGCCTACATGTACCTTGGAATAAATAATGTGTGTTCTGCATTGACCTAACTCAATGCCCTTGCTCAGACTCAATGTTCCTGCCCAGACTCAATGCTCCTGCTCAGATTCAATTTTGCTAATAATGTTGGTACCAACGAGTGAATGTAGCCTACACATGTACGTGAATGTACGTTCTTCAGAGTTATAGAGTGTACTCGAATGTTAATGTTCTTCAAACGGTCACGGCAGCCAGTGCGCGCGCACCTTCGAGTCAATGTATTTCCTCTCAGTAGTCACCATGTGCGTATGTACGTCTGAGATTAAGAATAGAGCCATAGGATTCTGTGTTTAATAGGCATTTGAGTCTGCAGTGTGCAGACGTATTCTTGCTGCTGCTGCTGCTGCTGCTGCTTGAAATAGGAGTCTCTTGCGAACGACTTTACTACCGTTTGACTGATCTACGTTGATGGCTCTTTCTTCCCTTCAGCGTCTTTGCAGCATACGACGGTGACCGAGCCATTGTAATCGTCGGTTGGTCAGTCCGTCAGTCCGTCCGTCCGTCCGTCTGCAGGACAGAACGGTATTCATCCGCCAGATCGTTAAACCGAACCAAGTTCGTACGAAATAAACTGTTCTTTCAGATGAATGCGCGACAACGAGTTCAACGATAAAATAAAAAAATTGTGTAGCGTCTTTTATTCGAGATTTAACATGCATGCAAATGATCGTGTGTGTGTGGACATTGCTAGAAATGTAAGTGCAGTTTCAATGTTAGCTTAAGTCCAGCATATACTCACTTAAATATGGCTATGTTTGCAGAGTAGACAATGAGGTATGCTTTACCTATGGAGAGAGGATCGTCAATGAGAATAGGAAATATTATAGCTGGTAATTCTAGTCATGCATACAACTATAGCGCTGCGTTCTTTATTTCTCTCGCTGTCTCTGCCTCTCTCTCTGTCTGTCTGTCTGTCTGTCTCTGTCTATATATGTCTCTGTCACTGTCTCTCTCTGTCTGTCTCTGTCTCTGTCTATGTCTATATCTCTGTCTCTATATCTGTCACTGTCTCTGCCTCTCTCTCTTTCTCTTTCTCTCTCTCTCTCTCTCTCTCTCTCTCTCTCTCTCTCTCTCTCTCTCTCTCTCTCTCTCTCTCTCTCTCTCTCTCTCTCTCTCTCTCCCTCTATCTGTCTCTGTCTCTATCTCTGTCTCTATATCTGTCTTTGTCTCTGTCTCCTTCTCTTTCTTCTCTGCATCTCTTTCTCCCCCTGTTTCTTTCAGTCACACAATGCGTCAGCTAGATCGCTTATTATCAGATGAACGGTAAAAATGCGATCGCTTTCTTCACATTCGGGTTCGGTGAAAAAAAGGTGAAGCAGGCTGAAGCTTTCACTGAAGCTGTAAAGCCACTCTCAGCAAATGCATCTTTAACTCACCAGAGGGACAGTTCATGCGCAGCAGTCTCAACCGTCTCTCAGTCAGGGTTCCTGAAGCATCCAACACAGACACACACAAACACAAGCACAAACAAACACACACCCGGACACCCAACCACCCAAACAACCACACACACGTCTGATGGCCTTTCACTGAATATAATTATTGGAGCCACTTTAGCTGCAAGTTGCTTGTTGTTGTTTAACGACACTGTGTCATATCAAGGATGATTATATATCATCCCCTCTTCCTTTCTCAAGGCTTGGGACTGGCACTACCAAAGTACAAGCATATATATATATATATATATATATATATATATATATATGACCTAACGCAAGATAGACTCACCAAACTTAAGGAATAAACTGACTCTGTTCCAAGACATCATAATGCATTAGATAACATAATATGATATGAATAGAAAAGATATATTATTATATGATACGAATAATATGATATGATATGATGTGATGTGATATTATGTGATATAATGATCATCATCAATATCATAGGGCTCAATGTCCGTAAGAGTCCGACGCCACTCTCTGTCTGAGTCTGTCTCGCGTCATGCTGCCCAACTTCACCTAGTCCGGTCAGCAGGTCTTCTCCATACCATAAACATCTTGGAGCAGCTAGACCACCCATTATGATTATGCCATGATAAGATATGATTATGATATGATATTATATGACACGATATGATATGATTTGATATGATAATATTTTATGATATATGACAGGATATGATATTGGAGAGTCATTGTGTAGGTCTCTTGAAGAGGCTTAACATAAATTCTCGAAATGAATGAATATGATATGATATAACATAATATACATTAAAATAACACACCATAGCATATTAGCTTAACATAGACCTAACATAACATAATAGAGATTAACATGGTCTAACGTAACGCAACGTAACATTGCATAGCATTAAAAAGGTTTTAAGTGCCTCAGAAGATGTCTAATCTGCGTTATGAACCGCTGCAGGTTGACCTGTAATACCTAACAACACATCCCTCTAAGCTGCCTCTTAAAAGCTGTGATAATGTCCACTGAGTCTTTCCACTACTGAACCGTTTCACGATAACAGTGACTTTGTTAAGACAAAGTGCGGTACTATAGGAACACACGGAAGTAAGTCAAGACACTGTAAGATAAGCCAAGTCAATGTGAGATAAGTCAAGGCAACGCAAGATAAGCCGGCAACGTATACAGATAAGCCAAGGCAACGTGCGGTAGTCTTATGTAAATGCGAATGTACGCAATTTCTCAACGTCATGCAAAAGCTGCGCCAGAGAGACCATGGAGTATATTATTCATTGGTGCTGTATACCAAATCAAGTCCGCACTGTAGCTCAGGTGCTGCAATGCAAATTGTTGACTGTAGTGCTCATTGGATGGCGTTGTTGCGGCTTGAGGATCACAGGGTTCGGTTTTCGGTGTTGAGTGAAAAGTTGTGAAAGAGAGAAAGTAATCGGGAGAGTGCTGGGGTCGAATATTATTGCGAGAGAGAGAGAGCGGTGAACGAAATTCTTCTCTGAGTTCGTTCTAATGAGCTGGTGCAGCGTAGATTAAGCAACGATTGCAGAATTTGAGGGAGGAGTCTAGAGGTTGGAAAAGGAAGAGGGAGACAGAGAGAGACAGACAGAGACAGAGAGAGGCAGAGAGGCAGAGAGTAAGAGACAGAGAGCCGAAAAGAGAAAAAGAGAAGAGAGAGAAAATGAGAGAGAGAGAGAAAGAGAAAGAGAGAAAGACAGAGAGAGAGAGAGAGAAGAGAGAGAGAGAGAGAGAGAGAGAGAGAGAGAGAGAGAGAGAGAGAGAGAGAAAAGAGAGAGAGGAGAGAAGGGGAAAGAGAGAGAGAGAAGTATGATGTATAGAACTAGAGAATACAAGCGGTTGGATTGTTATGTATTGTGAGAAATTCTGTTTTCTATTCAAAGAATGTTGACGACCAGACAGGTTAATAGCTTGTTTGCGTTTTAAAGTAGATGATTCAGATAAGGTATATTAGTAAGGTCTATACCGATTGCCTCTGAACATGCATATAAACCATTAATTAAAGGCGACATTATTAGGCAATGAGTATAATTGCATCGAACAGATGTTTAATCAGGGGCGCACACAAACCAAATTGCAAAAAACTTTACAAATTTCTATATAATTATAGTCAAAACTATATCAAACGCCTAAAACATTCAACTAGCCAAATTCGTGATCGTAAACTCCAAATTTTTAAAGCATCACTGTAAGGAGCAGAACATCAGTTTATCAACGAGCGCTACGTTGTATCAGAGGCAAGAGTAACGACTGTGGGACGGGAGAAAGTGATTATATATGTATGAGGAAGATCAAGTAGTACTGTAGAACGGGTGAATGGTTGCATGGAGAAGAGCTCGCGAAGTACTGTGGCTGCGAGTATTGTTGTGTAGTTATACACCGTGATTCAAAAAAAACTAAGCCAAACTATTTTTTATATATCTCCAATGCCTGATAGCATATCACGCTAAATCTTTCCAAATATTTAGAGAAGTGGACCAAGAACATGATTCCAAAATTTCATGAAATAAAGTTGAACTGATAAAACGATATGAATATTTAAACTTCGTATGCCGAAATTGCAGTTTACAAGCAATTTTCTGCCAGATTCAGTAAAAAAGTAAGCTAAACTGTTTTTCTTATATCTCCAATGCCTGATAATTAATCACACTAACATTTTCCAGATATTTAGAGAAATGAACCACGAACAGAATTCCAAAATATCATGTCATAAATTTGACGGGGTAGAAAGATATGAATATTTAGGCTTCATCTCCCGAAATATGCAGTTTTCAGCAAGTCTGTTATGGTGTTCTTTCTGGTTTCGATGCTTGAAAGTTCCCAATTTTGGTCTTCAGGGATCCTAGAGTAAAATTAACGGAGTATATTATCGCGATGTTCTGCTGTCGCAACATCCTCCACCTGTTATCAGAAATCTATAGCCCCAGAAGGCAGTTTTCTTTTTTAACAGAACAGCGCCAGTCCACAGAGTCAAGGAAACCATCGAAATGCTGGTGCGCGGACTATTGACCACCGGACGGTTGACCATCGGACGGTTGACCACCGGACGATTGACCACTGCGGACGTTTGACCATCGACCGATTGACCACCGGACGATTGACCACCGGTCTAGTGGTGACTTAAATTTATTAATAAAATTTCAAAGCAAACCGGTATAGCTTTTATCTTAGCTTTTAGCTAAGCTTGAAAGCGAAATTTCGTAAATTTATCGCCAGTAGGCTAAAGATAAACATCGTCGGCTTCTTTTAATTCTTACTATGTGCACAGCCTATACATGAAATAGCACATCGCAGTTATTAAGTACGCATTCCAAATAAACCTCTTTTGTTCTTTACCATTTATTAACGCTTTACATTCGCTTGAGTATATTTTCGCATTTCACTTCGTATTATTATTTGATTAGGCTACATATTAAATAGAGTATGTGGTACATTGAGTCTGTGTCGTAAAGTTTTATAAAAATCAAGCGATGGTCAATCGTCTGGTGGTCAATCGTCCGGTGGTCAATCGGTCGATGGTCAAACGTCCGCAGTGGTCAATCGTCCGGTGGTCAATCGTCCGGTGGTCATTCGTCCGGTGGTCAAACCCCCTAGAATCGAAATGCTGACAAGAGAGACGCCAGACTTCATTTCTCTCACATTTTTGCCTCCGAACCACCCAGATTTGACTTATGTCGACTATAAAGTGTGGAGCATGCATGATGCAAGACCGAGTCTAGCAGACAACTATCCATGATATAAACGATCTGCAGCAACGATTATTGGAAGTGGTTGGGGGATGACCTAGACCAGAGGATAATCGACGATGCTGTTGCGTAATGCATGGCGCCAGCGCCTCCAGGTTTGCGTGCACGCAGGAGGAGGACATTTTGAGCATGTTGTTTAATTAAAAAATCAAACCATGCTGTTGGGTCATATTGTCAGTTCAATTCTCTACATATCTGGAAAATTTTAGAATGATTAATCATTAGGCATTAGACATAATAAGGAAACATTTTATTGAATCTGACAGAAAATTGCTTGTAAACTGCAATTTCGGCATATGAAGTTTAAATATTCATATCTTTTTATCCGTTCAACTTTATCTCATGAAATTTTGGAATCATATTCTTGGTCCAATTCTCTAAATATTTGGAAAATTTTAGCACGATATGTTATCAGGTATTAGAGATATATGAAAAACAGTTTGGCTTAGTTTTTTTTTTAATCACGGTGTAGTTGCATAAGTTAGCGATAGAAATTTGAAGTACAGGGTGGGCCAATAGGAATGCAACAACTTTGGCGCCTTATAACTTAAACAATTATTATCGGAGCGTGTTGATCTATATATCAGATTGAACATAATTATCCATTGTATCATTCTGCAAAATATCTAACAGATACTGTTACGACATTTTGAGATAATGCTATTAATGTCCGATGTCCCTTTTTTGCAATGAAACTGCAATAAAAAAACCAAAATCTTAAAACTGAATATGGATAGAATTTTAATCAGAATTTTAAGAGTAGAAAAAGAATACAATGCACATCAGATGTTGATAGAATTCCCTTTTAGAAAATAGAATAAATATGCTCTACATAGATTGATTAAACAAATTGATGCTACCGGAACGTCTAACAACTGCCGCAACTGAGGCCGTAAACGTTCTTCCCGCAAAGCAGCGAACATTGCACAAGTCCAGGAGTTAATTTGCAGTCAAGACAGCAATCCAGGGACGAGTAAGAGTCCGAGAGTAACTCAGCGTGCCACCGAACAGTCCGGATTTAAACCCGGTTGACTATTCGATCTGGGGTTGTCTTCAGCAACTGGTCTATCGTGAACCGATACGTGATGTTGAACATTTGAAAGAAGTGATTCTTTGCTGCTGGGCTGAAATAACCCAAGCACTGGTGGACTCAGCCATCGATCAGTGGTCGTCTCGTGTCCATGCTGTCATTAAAGCACGTGGTGGACATATTGAGTATTTGTTTGACTGATGATAAATTCATTCAAGATATGAATTGTTATTAATAATTAATTATTGTTAGAACTAGTGATTGTTTAGAATTGAGTCATTGACATATTCAGTTTAAGATTTTGGTTTTTTATTGCAGTTTCATTGCAAAAAAGGGACATCGGACATTAATAGCATTATCTCAAAAAGTCGTAATAGTATCTCTTAGATATTTTGCAGAATGATACAATGGATAATTATGTTCAATCTGAGATATAGGTCAAGACGCTCAGATAAAAATTGTTTAAGCTATAAGGCGCCAAAGTTGTTGCATTCCTATTGGCCCACCCTGTAGATGAGTGATTCACGTGTAAGAACGAAAGTGAATTGGTGATGCTATTGGGTGTTCTACATGTATATAGTGACAGTTCAAGCAAGAGAATAATTTTGGATGAACTGCGCACGCTTCACTTGGATAGATTCGAGGCTGGGCAAAAAGGAATTACAGTCATCAAGCTTGGAGTGGACACTGGACAACAATAGTGGATGAAGTTTCAAAGTTATAATTATGCATGTGTCGTATGCGACGGAGGTCACCTATATGCATGAGGTATAGGACTACACACGTGCGCGAAAGAGATTTCAGATGTTATTGGAGAAGGAGAGGTGTCAAGGAGTGTTGGGGTAAAATCGAGAGATAAAGAGTTAGTGGTAGATGTATGGAATGGTGGCAAATTTTCTTGATCTGACCTGAGAGATTAAGGATGATAAATTCTGTTTTAATATGGTTGAGGCAGAGGTGGTGGTCGGAAGATGTCTAAACTACCAAACGATTGAAATATTTCTCTTGCATGCCAATACTACTGCACCAGATGACAGAAAGTATTCTTCTAACTTTTCGTAGCTGGACACTCAACCCTATGATTCAGACATCTGAGTGGTTGACATATAGTGGAATGATGGTAAGAAGAATTCAGCCAACCAAAGATTATAGTCTACACACATCGCTGTTTAACTGTTCAGTAGCTGTACTTCACAAAACACGTAGACGAATGAGAGAAACCGAGATAGAGACTGGTCCTGAGGCAGCTCTTAAGTGCAGTGTATACGGATAAAAACATTGAAGAAATAAGCAAAGGTCATGCCATATAGACCTACACATGCACTTTTTAAAATATTTGCTATGTAATTTATCCAACCCAAGATAGGTTTGACCGACACATGATCGCTCAATAAGCAATCAGAAAAACCACGACCAACAAAAAGTTCATCAACAGACACATAAAAACAGAATCTCCGTAACTTGACCTTTCTGCATCTCTTCTGACATATTGTGTTCATATTCTGTTTATCCCACTTTCTATTAAACACACATTTCGATCTATAAACTGCTATTTGCAGCGAGACAAACGAATAACTTATGCGTTTATTCGTTTCATTTTAAAATAAAACAAATTCAGGCGACATACCGCACCAGATCACAATTAAAATATGTAAAATAAAACACAGAAGTAATAACAAAGTTTAGTAATAATGTAATAAAGTAGCGGAAGCCATAAACAGGTGCCCATCAGTCACGTTAATGATGTTAAATGTCAGAAGAAAAGGAAAATTCTTGAGTCACCATTTTGTCCTGCAAAAGTGTAATGCTGGAAAGGAGGGGTTACTGCCGATGTCATAAACTCCTGTCATGCTATTCGTGGTAAAGAATGGAGAGTGATGTAATCGGCGTTTAGGTTATAGTACAAATATGGTGCGCTACAGGAGAAGCACAGGAAAAACGCAGCTGTTCGTTCTTAACACACCACATAGGAGCGAAATAGAGCTAATCAAAAGTCGGCAGGAGATGATCACCTGCCAGTTTCATATAATTATATAGGTTAGTCATACCTGAAAGCGCATCCTCAAATTGACAGGAGACCAGACAACACATCTTTTTATCCCACCTGAAAAGACGGCGGCAGAGAAAGAGACAGACAGACAGAGAGACTGAGAGAGACAGGAGGATAAAGAGAGAGATGAAGGTATAGACGCAAAACATATATAGACGGCCAATAAGACTGCCGACGTTACAGCATTATAATCGTTTACTTACCGCCTGCCCGAACTTAGGCGTCGCTCTTTTCCGCTCCAGCGTGAAGCGCGATCTGAAGTCGGAAGGTTCGATGTGTCTGTATGTGTATGTCTTCGTCGCCGCCTTCCGTTGTTCAACCTCAAAACCTTTTCACAGCCCAGAACGATAGGCGGCGGCAGCGGCGCTATCACCAGCCAACCGAAGTAGTCCGATCCGGGGCTCAGCCTCAACAACAACAACAGCAACAACCTGTCCACATTCCACGGCAGCAGCAGCAGCAACAGCGCCAGCGGCAATGCCAGCAGTGCCAGCTTCAATCAACCAATATCAGCAGCAGCAGCAACTGTGAGTCGCTTTTTTAGGCTGCAGCCGCACAGAAAACAACGACCGCAAGATGCTATTATATTATGGTGGCGCCATCTGGACGAAATTCAAAGCACAATTGGTTATTTAAAACCAAACAACTTTGCAGATAATATCGACCTCCAACCAAACATACAAACAAACATCCAGTGCAACATGAGATACCATACAACATTATAATATATCACTCACAATAATTATTTAGTCGCACAACTGCAAATACATCAACTTCTGTGGCTGGATACTAGATACGCCTATCGATATGTGCGACACGCCTATCAGTGGGTGGCCCATCAGTACATTGCTGAGCTTCTTATACAACGGTAGCGGGTTCAAATCTGCATGCGGTTAATTTTAATCAACGGAGCAGAGGAAGAGTGTAACGACCTTGAGCATGTATTGTATACACAGCATCCACTGTCACAAGTTGATAACTCATTGAATGCAGTATTGTGAATGGCTTTGGAATTCGTCCAGTAGGCCTACTGACTTACTAGTCCTAAGTGAATTTTTTAAGCTTTACCCGCAATCTCAATAGAGGACAGGAGTTGTCATATATATATATCATATATATATGTATATGTATATAATATTATATGTATAATATTGCTAAGATGCAATTTCGAGGTTTAAGCTTACGCTACCTAGCATGTGTTAATAATCATCTAGTGCATGCATGCCGACACACCGGAATGATGATGACACAGCTCCTCGAAGATTTCGTTGCATTGATTTTGAATAATGCAGGTCTACATGTATACCGTGAGAAACCGTCAAAGAAGCTTTGCATCAGGAACATTATAGTCTACATAATTATTAGGGTGCCCGTTAAAAATAAATGTCTGAATTTCTTTTGTGGTACCATCCTATTTTGTTATCTGTCATGAGAGTAGTTCATGGTAATTTTTTAAGAATTTAGGATGCATGTTTGAAGCTTGCTCAGCACCTGAGAAATTTTCAAACTTTTGATCCGACTGTCTGTTGTTCTCGCTTATGTCTTAATTATTTTATCACTGAAAGATTTATGATATTTTGTCAACATAGCACTATAAAATGTCTGCTGATTGACTCTGTTAAGGCAATTTTCTTATCAATTTTGTTAAAAGCATTGTTCTGACAGATATTTGAAATAATCAATCAATAGTCATTCTTAGTTGTCGGACTCTGATACCGCAGAATATCATCAGCGTCTTTCTGGCTGCTTGACTTTCCGGCTTGCAGAATCAGCAGCAGTCACTCTTTCTGCTCTTCACTTGTTGTAGTGGAGTTGTTGATGTAGGCCTACAATGTACTATAATAGGTCAATTCCGCAGCTTCCTCTACTCGGTCGTTTACCACTTCCAGGCTGTTGACATATGCCCATTTCTTGTGGTACTGGAAATCTCCAAGGGTGCGCTGCTAGTCTGAACCGTCTTATCCAAGAAAGTCAGCGTCAACCTGTATACGGGTGTGAAAGAATGACAAGAAACATCCAAGTTGTCAAGCCCCTTTCCAATAACTTGGTTCCATATGGATTCTTTGTGTCCTCAAAGTGCTGACCATATATCTGTTGGTGTGACTTCTTACACCATCAACAAAAACTCGGGCCATTGGCTACTCAGAGTCCTCACTAAGGTACCAAATATCTGACGAGTAATTGAACTACAGCCCCCAAAATGCCTCGTTTATAGTCTCCCACTGTTGCAGTTGTTGAACTTGTTGGACTTCAGGGTTATGTCCAGGCTTTGTGTACAACAGGCAGAAGAAAGGCTCATCCATCTATCAGCGTTGTTTCTATGAAAGCAGTTAGCTTGAACATCCAATTTCATCCATATATGTTTATATATATATATATATATATATATATATATATATACATATATGTTTAAGACACTGCAACGTGACCAATGACCACCCACCAGGGTATGTGCATCGCTCTGGGAGCCATAAATGGCACACCACTTGGTAGCCCATCAACCCCCCTAAAGCAGTAGGCTATTGTCAATTCTAACAGTGCACGGTAATCATCACTCGTCTGCTAACTGGGCATAAGAAACTTGCTTTGTGAAAGCAGCATTGTCCTTAAAGTCGACAAATGTCATAAGGACTTCTCTATCAATTCTTGACTGGGTCATCTTTTTCAATCTGATACTGGCTTCTATCAGTTCTATCATGGCCAGTAGTCATGATAGGGCTTGAATAAACTATAGTACATGTAAGACCCAGATGATGGACCAAAGCAGTGTTTGGACGCATCTCCGATCACAATTTTGTGAGCATGGTGTTGACTTTCCAGGTATAGCAGATTCTTGCCAAGCGTGATCTCTATCACCACAAGCCAAACTTCGACTGCCAGTATTAGAAACTGTGGGGGTCGAACCAAACGGCCCTGACCTGACCTCCTATCTCCAACACTTGCTTCATTTAACAATGTTCATTATCACTAGTTTGTTTGAACCCATACCATGCATATGGAAGTTATGGCACAATGGCACACTGCAAACCTGATCTATGTCTGGTACAGGTCAACCCACCCACTGCTTATTAGCCTATATCCAACAGCATTCTGCCGTCCCAGTGCTCAACTCAAGGTACAGATGTATTAAAAGTGATTTTTGCTGTTTGGTCAGATTGTTCGTCAAACAATAGTCTAGCTTGTCTGCTTGATTCAGGCTTGATAAGGAATCTATAAATGTCATGTCCAGGGCTTTCTTTTTGCAAGTTGATAGTAAACAGATCAATCAGACCAAAATAAATGACTAAATCAGTAAATTGCAAGTATACAACTGAAACAAAATGCAGTACAGCATAAAACTGAAGCAGGCGCAAAAATCGCAAAATCACTTAAACTTTCGAAACGCTGAGCAAACAGTAAATATTTTCCAAAAATTCTGAAATTATTCACTGTTTATTACCTCAGCAGGGGTAACAACTTCAGCGGGTACCACATTAAAAATTATGAATTCTAAATTTTTTCATTGGTTCAACGGGCGCCCTAATAATTATCTGCTCTGCCATCAGCTGCACACGAGATCTGTGCCACACTGCAGCATGCGAAAGCTCTTAGCAGCAATGCAGCCAATCCATCTCTCTTCAAACGCACACACACACGCACACACACACGCACACGCACACACACGCACACACACACTCTCTCACACACACACACACACACACACACGTCTAAACAGGAAAGAATTCGCCTTCGGAATAATTTGGAAGTTTCATGCAAGCACATTTTGCCTCTGATCATTCAAGTGATGACGTCAGCACGTAAATCTTATGTTAGTCATTCTCGATCTATTTGTTTTCACAGTTGCAGTAGCCTATTCTTTGAGAAATAAAGAGTTTTTACACAGATTAAATATTCTCATGCTTGACGGATAAACTTTAACCAGACATGAGAATGCAAGATGCACGACACATTTTTATGCGCAACTTGCTTCAATATTAAACAGACGCAGGTGACATCGTTTTTGATTGCAAAACATAAGAAAAACAAATCATGCAACGCTTGCTTGTTCTTTCAATAGTATTGCAATTTGAAATTAGAAAAAAATCGGTTCTTTGGCCACGTTTTAGGGCTAAAGAAAAGTGAAAGCATATTATGTGAACAGGAATGCGAATTGCAAGTTGAGCGTCGGGCGTAGCCTATATAATTTATACACGATGTGTGCAGCGTTGGATCTTTCCCTTCTTGTGTTTGGCCAACTGCCAATTAAGCTTATCAGTGGGAAACGTTTCAAATAGAGTAAAAAACGTTAAATTGCTGGTTAATTGACACATTTCTACATGAATATACCGAGCACATAAAATGAACTTAGTCCTATTTGCTGCAGTGGATATATTATTCGGTTGAAGAAAAAGAAATGCGAGGAAAACATGCACAGAAAAACTGGCTTCATTGGGCGTGGTCAACGCAGGTTCAGTATTATGGGTCTAAAGCAAAAAAAATAACCAAAGAGGCATTTTCCCTTAAAGGTTTTGTAATTTATTTATTTATTTTTTGCATTTAAAGCTCATTACTCAGAGGCACTCCCAACCACATCGCAAACTTACATCGGAGTTTCACGGCAAAGCGCACGAGCAATAATTGTGAGTAAAGGACTTGCTCAAGGTCCCTACGCGGCAGCTTGAGGCGAATTTGAACCTGGAACCATCCAACTCTAAGCCATCAACCACCAATACACCACCGCGCAGTAGGTCTAATCTACTCTGTGCTGCTGAGACAACGTCTGAAGAAACCTTTCAACTGACGATTTTTCAGCTATGATAACCCAAAGATCTCCTCCACTCCACAAGTGACAGCCACATCCTTAAATATAAAGACTACCCGTCGTCTACCCGTGCTTTGATGCTCAGCATCGTGAACTTATCATGCTCCAGCATCATCTCTATCCCAGGACTATTGAACTTTGAAAGAAGCTTTACTCAATGGCCTCAACGTAGGCTAGATCTTCGTGCGTTTCATGTCTAGAATAACGGTGCAGAAGAATGATATTCAAGCACGCGCAGTTGGTCCATAGGTCTATAACTCAATCTCTTACGACCTTAATAGCGCCGCACTCATCTGACCTACAGCAAGAACGAGTTATCTCACTCTAGGTACATGTAGGCTTAGGCTCATTGCATGATGCTTCTGCGGCTAAAAGAAGAAAAAACGACATCTCCAAAGGACGCCGGTAAACAAGACAGGTCTGGACGAGGAGGAGAAGGAGGAAGAGGAGTAGGAGGACGAAGAGTAGTAGGAGGAAGAGTAGGAGTAGCAGGAAGAGTAGGAGTAGAAGGAAGAGTAGGAGTAGCAGGAAGAGTAGGAGTAGAAGGAAGAGTAGGAGTATAGGAGAAAGAGTAGGAGTAGGAGGAAGAGAGGATAGGACTGGATGGAGACTTGGAAGACTGCCTACGAACGCATACAACTGTAATTGACTCCACATAGGTCTATACATCTGGCACGTAGGCCTATGTAGCCTATACGCTGTGTTGCATCAGCGGCGTCGCGTGTATAACATCGCAGGCCCTGCAACTGCCTTCGGGCGTGGTTCACCTATACCGATCGTCGCTGGCGAAAGACAAATAAATGGCCTGACACAACACAACATCCCCGACCAATATTATTGTTATTATTGTGCTGCAATTTTATCAACTTCACTATTCGACTCGTCGCCCGATGTCGTCTACTCGGCTGATAAAAACCAATGGGGCGTGCAGTCAGTCAGTCGGTCTCGACCTAAACATCGGCCTCCGCCGCTGCCGCAGCGTGTGTGCCGTATGCTGCGGTAATTTTATGCCCATCGAATCTACCAGATGTGCTTGTAAACAGGCGGCCAATAATTTTTTCGGCTCGCAGCTAAATGACCTAGATTTTTTGAAGAGTTACATTAGCGATGATCTATCCGAATTACCGACGAATAGGTCTACATCGGTTGTACAAAGCCGTTTATAATAATAATAGTCCATGGTTATATGGTCAATGGCAACATTTTCTCTCTCTCTCTCTCTGATGATGGTGGAAACATGGGGGAATTAGGTTGTGTGACTTCTGGTGATGTGTCTGGGTTGCATCTGACAATGACTGCGCGAACTCTTTACACTCAACTGAATAGACGTACGGAAGTGAAGTGAAGGACGAGGAGGAGGAGAAGAAGGACGAGGAAGATAGCGAAGGACAAATTATATTTGACACATTTCTTTCTATTGATTGCAGAAGTTAGCAAAATGAATATGGCAGCATTTTCCTCCTCGTTACCAACACACAGGCATAGCATACTAATAACAACGATGGCAATGACAAACATTGCAACAATGATAACAATGATGATGGTGATGGTGATGATGATGACTATGATGATAATAATAGCAACATTGATAATAGCATTATTGCATCACAATGCCATTTAAATACAGTCATTTAAAGCCATTTACAGCCGCAGCGTAAAGATTAGTATATTCAACCGTAAAGATTAGCATATTCAACCGTAAAGATTAGCATAATTCAACCGTAAAGATTAGCATTTTCGACCGTAGCCTAATTAATCTCCCATCATTGTAAAACCATTTTAATCTCTAATCCAAAATGCATGTCGCTACCTTCAGAGATGTCTTAAGTTGGCGAATAAAATCTGAATCTTTGGAATAAAATCATAACAAAATCACACCGAGCTGTAGACTTCATGTGCATGAATTACATGATAACAAATTTACCACCACAGTAAAACGGTTGGCCTAAACCATGAATTATCAGCTCATCTGATCCTATCTCCTACAGACCTACACTTTTAACCAATTTTATAAAAGAACATCGAGGCAGTGTACGCTCTCTAACCGCGTGTACACTGTCTTGTAACACGTGCACATGATTGAGGTTTTTATCTTCGTTTCTAAACTTTATATAGGCCTACAGCTGGTCTACGGGTCCGTGTGTCATCATGCGTTCTAGAAGATCAATGCAGTTACAAAGGAGACCTACTGTAACAATCGGTGAAAATCATTGATTATATTAATATCACATAACCACCACACCACAGACCAAAATATAAAACAGTATCGAACATTATTATGGCCTATGTGTGAACTATAATCAGTAGAGATCGATTATCGATCTTGAACTGTCATCTAATAATGACTTAAATCTTTTCAACTTCACTATGCGCCTAATTAAGATAAACTGCTTATGCAATCGAATAATTATGTCGAGTGATCTAAGCAACTATGTATAATTATATGGAATGTAAGCAGTTGGTTATCTTGCAAGTCACGTCACAGTTTAGAAGAGGACCCTAGCGGCGAAGAAAATTTAATTTAGGCCTATAAACTAGCCTATGTAGCCTAATCACTAAAGCAAGGAATAAAGTTGTTTAGGCTATAGGCCTAGTATTCACATAGCGCTACAATACATTGTCAACAAATCTTGTTTGGCCTTCTGTTTAACAACACTGCCAACTCAATTACGATTAGTGTCGTCCTCCTCCTTTATCCAGACTTGGGACTGGCACTGGTAGAGTGCAACCTGTGGCGGAGTTTGGCAACAGATCAGTTGAAGACGCTATATAAATAGTTACAAGGTTCAACACAGTGAATGAACGTTGCCATTCGATGACGTAATAATATTACCAGCCACAAAGACGGTTTGATTCGAACATTAAACGATCTGAAAATCAAAAAATTAATAATTGTTGAAAAATTGACGAGTTTCGACGGTGTCGCGGGATATTCTATCCCCCATAAAACTATATCCGGGATATGAATTAATACTGGATGCAGTGTATCCGCAAGGATAAACTCTTCTATCTCACAGCGCATAATTATTGAAAAAGTGTCATGCTTGGAAGAGGATCTGAGAGGACGCAGTGACGTCACTGACGTGACAAAGACAGAGGACGAAGAATTTGGTGGTAAAGATATTCTGGAGCAAGACCCAGTTGAGATCGGATCATGTCGATGTCGATAACTTTAAATTTGGAGAGCTAGGGAGCCAATAGTTCAGCTCTAAAATGTAGAGATTGAGATAATCGAGTAAGGCGAGCAATGAGTCCGAGGTAGTTCGTGTGTACTAATACAAGTGACCTAGAGAGGGGGAGGCAAATGATAGGGCCTACAATAGAGGTCAATAATTCATGTTCTGGTCATACAGTTCTACGTAATAAACCTCAGTAGACCTAAGTATACACTCTATAACAGCAGAAAATAAGGCCACAACGTAGCAAGTTCACCATGTTACCATCATACCATGTATACGAGATTTAATATAATCAGGTTGAAAGTTTCAGCTAATCAATTACGGCACACCCATTCACTCTCCAAAGTTATAGACTTACCGTCAGAGGTTGAAAGATCCTGATTTACCAAAGCGCTTGACGCCAGTGATATCACGACCTTAGTCCTTTCCAGAGGTCGACCTTAGTCCTTCCCAAGGTCGACCTTAGTCCTACACAGAGGTCGACTTTAGTCCTTCACAGATGTCGACCTTAGTCCTTCACAGAGGTCGACCTTAGTCCTACACAGAGGTCGACCTTAGTCCTTCACAGAGGTCGACCTTAGTCCTTCACTGATGTCGACCTTAGTCCTACACAGATCCGTTCGATCTATTCTATCGTGACCCATATAGTTTTATCCCATCATCCGTTGCTGACACGAGTTGCAGTTGCTATTATCGTTTGTAATCACGTAGCGACATCATTTGATTCGAATAGGAAATTGACGGGCAGCAGGACTTTGAACCATGCACTTGAAAGTCGTTTTGTAAGATGTGGTCTACCATAGCGATGAAGCCAACGATTGCTTTAGAATTCGAGAGGTTGTTGATGTTGTTGTTATGCAGATTATAATATGTCGTGAATGTGAATGTGACCTCTCTCGATAAAATGTCATTGTAATTCGAATTAACAGGTGAACCACTTCATGCCACACATACAACCTGTGAAAGGCATATATATATTTATATATATATGTAATATTATGTATATATATAGGCCTACTGTTATCAGCAGTAGATAAAATAGGAATTGTCGAATACATAAAATGAGTTTCTAATCTCGGTATTTCTTTTACCAAAAGCAGCCAGCAATCCACACAATTCTTCTGTTATCATTTGCTGATTAGTTTGACCTACACAGATTCCCAGTTGAATTCTGCGTACACAGTGCGTTCGAATAAAATAATGGACAGCTGCAGTTGCAATGTTGCTGCTAATGTACATTCAGACATTCTCTCGAATGTGTCTGTTTAAGAATTAAGACTAGCAATGTCATCTATTGTCATCTATTGCCTTCATTCAGCATCACTTACAATGTATGTCTGCAGGGAGTGCGTGCATATACAAGCATGCATGTAAATGAGTAGGCTATGCATGTCTGCTTATCTGTCTGTCATTTACAGCACATACACGGTGTGCACACGTAGCCTACATACTTGCATACATAAATGCTTGCGTGCATACATACTTACTTACTTACTGTAATTTTCTACGATCTAACCTTGAGATCCGTAGGTCTATAGGCCCCACCCATAAGCTTGGCTTCGGGTAATGGTATACCCTCTGGCATGCGAGGTTACTTCTTCCCGCTACCCTCCCAAAGGTCCACTAAACCCTCCATTCGGCACTGTCTTGGCGTTGGTAACCTGGCGAGGTGACGCCTTGCATGACTGCCTACAGTTAAAAATTATTCGACTCCTGTAATAGCTTGTGATCATCCGTTCATTACTCATTGTAATTATAGGCCTACTGCGCTGTGGCAATTTTAAATTAAACAAAGATTATTGTTATTATTGGGAATAGACAATAATAATTGTGTAGAGTGAATAAGGGAAGGTCAATTAGAATCATTAGATGGACTCAGTTGCTGAAGGACTGAGCGACCTGAAAGATTGAGTGATCTGAAAGATTGAGTGATCTGAAAGATTGAGTGATCTGAAAGATTGAGTGATCTGAAGGATGACTCACTCGTTGAATTCGATTATTCGAAGGTAGAGTCCTCATCAGATGGCCTGGAGTAGTGAAGTGGAGGAAGTCGATGAGCGGAAAAAGGTCCCTCTTACCCTCGCCTTAGAGTACGTAGCCTAAGTTTAATGTATTGGTTGCTGCACAATTTTACGCTACTAAGCCTTATATAGTTTATGCATATGAATTTTTATAGCTCGTTTGCGAAATAGCTATCATATGATGGAGTGAATTATATTGGGTACTCAAAGTTTCGAGTGCCGGTGTTTTTTTTAGTGTGCAAGTTATTCGCCAGATAAATACCGTGTAGGCCTATCCTATAGTACTGGGACGGAAATAAATCGATCGTATAGGCTACATACGAAACGTCTTGTAGTCAGAAATCTGGCGTTGAGACAAAGTGAACATGACGATAGTCTGTGGATAAAATTAATAGGCCTACTGTGTCAAATGTTGTGCTGACTGTTAGGCCTAGGCCCTAGACTATTAGGCTATTGGTACACCCTATTAAAGCTAAACCACGGGCACAAGTCTATAGGAGGTTAATAGCATATGCTCGTTTGAGATCGAGCAATTTGTACATTGGAGTAATCTTAATTAATAGAGGGGCGGTTGTGGTAGTATAAAAGAAGCTGACACTATACGGTGCGCACTTTTTCGTAGGCCTATACGACTATACGTAGACGGAGGAAGAAGGATATAGAGGATAACTCGCCTGAAGATGCTCTCTGGTTGGAATTGGATCCCCATGTTTTTAATATGTCTTGCCTACGGTGAACACAGACAAGTTCGTCTTCGTCGGAAGTCGTCCATTCGTAGTCATAATCGTAAATTTATATAGCGCTACTTTGAGAGAAACTCCACTGTGGCGCTCACTCCCTATGCGGAGATGCTCCAATGGCGAAGGAGACAAAAGTGGACAAGTTGTCTACGACTTCCGGTTTGTCGGATTAGCTTCTGATGTTTGGTTTCTTTTGTGTGAATGCATATTATGAACATTTATAAAATATGACCAAAGAAGGTATTTCGTAAATTGTTTTTAAATACCGTGTAAACAGAAGAATTAAGTCAAATGAAAGAACGGACGAAATTAAGACGGTCGTAGAGCAAATCAGCATCTGATCAAAGGCACCAAACAAGCTTGCATGCATGCATGCATATGTACATGTATGTGCACTTGTTATAGCGCCCCTTCAAGCTCTCTACTCAGAGGCGCTCCCGAATGCAGAGCGGACACTGCATAGGAGTTTCACGCCGAAGCGCTGAGCAATTGTGAGTGAAGGACTTGCTCAAGGTCCTTACGCGGTTGAGGGTGGATTCGAACCTCGAACCTTCCGGCTTCAAGACAATGACGCCACCACTACACCACCGCGCCCCATTAATATCACATAGGCCTAGGCCTACATACTACAGACATGTGTAGTTGTGTACACGCTGCATACATGCATTGATAAGATAAACCAATACAATTTTACAGACCAACTGTAGGCCTACGTACATGACGTGATACCCATACTAAAAATATAGATACCGTATAAATGTCTTACTAATCTAATCTTCATCAAGAAACTATGCGTCTGCTTTCTATATACAAGAGTCAGATGCTGTTTAATTAAATCTTCCGTGCAGTAAGAGATAATAATTATTGAATTTTTGATGGAAACGCGTACCTGCAAACGATCATCACAAACTGTCATATAAAATAATTGTGCAAATTCGGAATATCAACCGTCTTCCGCAAATTAAGTTATCTGTGCCTGCGAAATCTGTATTGGATCATGAGGAATGAGGACGATAGTATTGGTATACATGATTGTTAAGACAAATAAGCATTGCAGGCAAGTAGTAGATTTGTCAGATGGATTGTTAGTCTATTCTTTATAGTCACGATGACGCTTTAGTGATTATCGATAGCATCTTAATTCTAAAGTCAATCTAAACGATGTCAATTCTGTCCTCGTTTGTTCTGGCAAATAGCGTGGAGGATTTGACACACACTGGCTAATACCATTATTCCTAGGGCTGAGAGTATGACCAGGACCATTCTCCGTATGGCAAAGACCATTATATAGCGGCAGCCTACGCTGTCTACCCTAGTCAGTGCAGTCACGCAGTCGTTGGGTGTTTTCTATACAGAATAGCATACGCAAGCAGACCGCCGAAGCCTGAGCCAACCATAGAAGAAATCATTAGAGAATTAAAGCCTCATGGGTTGACGTCTTTGCGAAAAGTTTTCTCAATGTTATCAGTGGCGTAGCCAGGAATTTCTGATAGGGTATGGGGGGCGGTTATGGCCGGATGCTTGGTTTTTCTGATATAATTGGACAAGTAACCTTTAAAAAACGTTTTTTACTAAGCCAGTGGAAGTTTAACCCACAAACCCCTTGTCTACGCCACTGATTGTAATCGTAAAATTATATATCGTGATGATAATAATTGCGTCTCTCTATTGACGTGATGTCAAGAGAAACTCTGGAGAGGCGCTTTGGACATGCTACATCTCATATAGGCTACTCCGTAATTGATTCGTCGAAATTTAAAGGCAAAAAAATCCGCGTATACTCGAGAAGTAGGAAAGAAAAACTAATGCCATATATATATTGCACTCAATCTTAGTCGAGAGAAATAATTGACCGATCGCGTATGCATGTACACTGTTGTACAGCTATAATAGGTCTGATGTAGGACTATTCTTTGTTTTCTTGGTGCCAATTGAACTGAGACTCGTCTCACTCTGTCTGTTTGTATGTCTCTGTCCCTGCCCCTGTCTCTTTCTGTCTTTGCATGTTTCTGTCTGTCTCTCTCTCTCTTTTTTTTCTCTCTCTCTCTCTCTCTCTCTGTCTCTGTCTCTGTCCCTTCCTCTATCTCCATCTCACTCTGTCACTCACTCTTTCTTTTTCACCGCCGCTAATTCTGTTTGCTCGCACTCGCGTCTGCAGCCTTCCCTGCAGTCTCGTGCTTTCCAACTCAAACACGACAGCCTCTCATCCGTCCGTCTAACGACGACAACCCTTCAGTCGTTCTGGTCAGAGCGACGATCTTCGAGATCTGTGCAATAAATGACCAGCAAACATCTCACAGTCTCACAGCCACCGTGGCCCACATTGCATCATCGTGTTGCTTCTTTACAGCCTCGAAAATTCGACAACAGCTACAAGTTTTGTTGGCTACGTTTGTCTACAAGTGTCTGTCAATGTTCTAAACACATTAGTTTTTGTCGCCAGCAGGTTTTACTTTCGATAACTTGTTTAGTGCTACTATAGGATGTTTGAGAGTGTGAGATAACTGGAGATGAGGGAATGGATAGGTGACCGAGCGTATGAGTTTTGCGGCAAAACTCCCATAAAATCTTTTCATGGCATTATTAGATTTTCTTAAACCAAAATCAGCGGTCTCTACACGAATGTCTTTAAAGTAAATTTCGGTAGTATTTATAAGAGGATAACGATTGTTCAATATAACTGGTGTCACATAACATTATGAGCTTAATTTCACGCAGTTATGTAGGCCTACGTGCCTGTTCCTCTGTTATGCTATAATCATGTCATTGCCTCTGTCTCTATATCTGTCCGAGTCTGTCTCTGTCTGTGTTTTCTCTTCGTCTGCTCCGTGGCTGTTGCTGTTACGTGCTCTGAATAACAATAACATATAGAAAATAGAAACTGGGCAAACGTTGCTTCGCTTCCATCCTTAACGTTCGGTCTCAAGAGATGTCTTGCGCTTTGCTCTTTTCTTCTATTGTTCCGCTGTCTGGGGATTCCATGTGCCATCAGTAATCCATCTTAAGTTACTGTCCATCTTTGTCTTTCATTCGTGGCCATTTAGACCAGTCTTTAGTTCAATCGTCAAGGCAAGTAGTCTACTCAGGCATCTCCTTCCATTCAACATCCTCTACGACCTGGAATGGACGACGTCTCTATAGTCTTTCTTTGGATATGTCCTACAAGTCTTTTCTATCCCGATCAATACGCGTGAGCTTGAATAGCACTGACAAGCTGAATAAGCTGCCAACATAGTTACCGTTGCAGTTAAAAACTATTATGGAATTCGAGTGTAAGATAATGGTAGTAAATAATTGTGTGTTTGCAATTAAACAATAAATATAATTGGCCAATTTCATTGCTTTTCAACGAGCACTATAAAACGGAGCAGTAACCTGTATATATATATATGGCAGGTTATTTAACCTGAGTAACGTTTCTATGGGCCTAAGAGAATCGTTGCTCTTGTAGCTGCTACTTGATATTAATCTTCATTCCTGGTTTTCGGAATCAAGCAAATGGTCGCAAACACTGGAAATAAACACGCCATACACACACACACACACACACACATGCGCGCGCATCTACACCCCTACACACCCACACACACATTCACACACATACACATTGCACACAGACACAGACACACACACACACATACACTCTCTCTCTCTCTCTCATCACATAAACACCCGTACACGAGTGACAGATACTGTTCCATTGCCACATGCATCATTTGTTCGAATCGATTCATTCTGCTTTCCTCTCATAACTCATAATTTATTATCTGGTCCTACTATGTGCCCTGTTATACCATTTCCTGTTAGACCTATCTTGTAGGGAATGTGGGTCTACAAGTAGGTTATATGTCCTGCCTCTTCTGCAGTACCTCCAGCCATGCTCTTATTTCCATCGTATCTCAGGAAGAGAGAGAGTTATGTGCATTTAATCTCTGCCGCTTTTCTTCAGCGATTGCAAACCATTATATCTGATTGATGCAATTGTTTGAAGTCGTTTATCGAATCACAAACAACAGACAAGAGAACAAAAATAATATATGCCGTGATGATCGACGCATTTACAAGATTTATCCGCTGTCGGTGTCAAAGGGGCAACATTAAAGGGTTAATAGACTCGCTAGGATCAGGGTTGTCTAATTTCCAACAGAGCTGTTTCTGATGGCCAAAAGATATTAGGCTATATTGTATGCATGTTGCTAGATAAGTAAGGAAATTAGAGAAGAAATCTAACTAATTTTGCTTGACTGACATGATTTAATTGTAAAAAATAAAAGTTCATGAGTAATTTTTACCTATTTAACACGACATCATTTAGATTGTCCGCCTCAGTGGACTCTTTTAAATCAAAGCTCAAAACTTATCTGTTTGCTAAGGCTTATCCAGCAGTTGGCTGTTTGTGAGGCGCCCTTGTAGCGGTATGACCGCGTTACGGCGCCATATAAATTGTCGTTATTATTATTATTATTATTATTTTTTTTTTTTTAGCGCCCGAGGTATAAATGATCCCTCAGGCTTTAAAATCAATAATAAAAACATTGTTGTTCTGGAGTTAACGGTCATCCTCGTCGGTCAATTGTGCAAAAGTGCCTCGAAATGCAATTATTAATATTATTATTATTATTATTATTATTATTATTATTATTATTTTTTTTTTTTTTTTTTTATGCCCTGAGGTACTTCATTCCCCCAGGGACTTATGGACTATTATTAACTGAAGAATGATCGTCTGGTGGGTCAGGCCTCGTCTTCAGGGTGTGAGGCAAAAGTACCTTTGAAAGCGACCAGGTTGAAGCGTTGGATACAAATGGACAGACGTTGAAAAAGAAAGAAAGCTTCACGTCTGTCACCAGTGATAGAAGAGATGCGGCTGCCAATTTCATTTATGAAGTCTGAGGCTGAAGGATTGAACGGGCCCAATGTCTCTATGGCCACCGGTTGAAAGATGTAGGAAGCGGGCAGCCCTCCGTATTTCTGCTCTTTGCGGATGGCCGCCTGCACTGATGCTGGCCCGACCAAACCGTTCGGGTGGATTATGTATGACGCTGCACAAGTGTGGACAATGGTGGCATCCCATGCCAAGTACTTCCCACCTGCCCAAGGAATGAGGGTTGCCCCGTCCGGCCTTTTTCCATCAGATCTGAAGAGACCCGCCGGTTCCTTGATGCTTGGAATGTCAGCTCTGAGGAGGGCACGCCAAATGATGTCATTTATGGCGTGGTGACGAAGGGAGCGACCCATGGCTCTCCTGCAGACGAAACCATGATGCCCCTCGGGGCCAACTCCTTCGCCACAATGGCATGTGTGAGGACCACACAAGTCCAAGCCCAACCTCAGGCCCACCGCCACCCGGACCGCCTCATTATCCAGGACAAGGCCACAAGCGGCGATTGGAAGCGCGGACAGCCAGTCAGCTGAATGGGGACTGCCCGACGCGTCCAGCCTGGCTCGGTCGACTAAACCGACGGCGCTCTGGCGGATTTCCGCTTTATCCTTGTCAACCAGGGGCCTGTCCCAGAGACTCTGTTTTCCGGGTAAGGGGTGCATAGTCGCCGGCAAGGTGTCATGACGGGCCTCTAACAGATCCGATACGATCTGGTCAGGAGCTGCCACATCAGCCGCAAGGATGGCAGACTGCAGGTCAAGAGTCGACGCGGCTGAGGCCAAATAGGCAGAAGAAGCCAGCGAAGCGACTCTACGGATGCCAAGTCCGCCATCCCTGATTGGTAGCGCAGCCTGCAACCATTGGAGATCATTGAGAGAGCAGTTGACAATGGTCTCAAGGCCCGTCCTCATGAGCCCATCTAATGTTATTAGGCCACAGTGGTCAAAGCAAGGAGAGCAGCGGAGAAGGTAGCTCACTTTCGAAGCGCCGAATGATGAGCGCAGTAGGATCAGGGCGTTCTGTGAAGGCAAAAGACGCAGTCTCTCCAAAGCTCGACTGAACATATCTCCGTGACGTGCCAGGGCATCGTCCAGCGCCTTCCCCCGAAACAAGGGGGCCCCCAATAAACCCAGAGCAGTCATCTCGACTCTAGAATAGCTCGACATGGGAGGTGTTAGTTCCAATGTGGCATCCGGGGAGAAAACTTCGCACTTGGCTGGGTTAAGGTGAAGGCCCAACAGGGGTCCCAATCCGACTACCAACTGCACGTCTCGGGCAACGGACTCCTTGTTGCCGCCGAGAGTCAAATCATCAAGGAAGCCAATTTTGAGGTCAGACTCCAACGATTCTAGCACCGGCTGTAATGGTAGACTAAAAAGGAGAGGGCCCAACGGGTCGCCCTGTTGGGGGCCAACCTGCGATGACAGAAACAGGTGACCAAACTTAAGGACAGATGGAATCGAATATGCTTGGTGAGCAAATGGATAGATCTCTGGAATGATCTTGTGGACCGAATCCAGCATGACATCTCGCCGTAAAGAGTTAAATGCGTTGGTGAAGTCCAGCTTCACCAACACCTGATCACTGCGCATACTGCTGACAAATCTTCGGGTAGCATGGACAGCGGCCTCACAGCCGCCCGGGACGCCGATCCCCAGCTGCAGTGGCGCAAAATGAGATGGAAGTTTAGATATGGCATACTTATTTGCACATTTGGCAGCTAGTCTTCGCCAAATGTAGCCAACTGCTATCGGTCTCAATCCCCCCGATTCTTTGTTGAGGGCGATCATATTGCCCCCAAACAAAACTGGTCTAACATCAGGAGGGCATTCGCCGCGAAGCAGCAAGTTAATGAAATCCGATAAAGCCTCGATAAGGGGTTGCTGCATCCCGTTGTGTCCGATCAGGTCCAACAGATGACCTGGTCTAAAGCCATCCGGACCACCTGCCGACCCCGTTGGAAACGATCGGATTGCTTCAAGCACTTCTCCTGCCGTCACTTGCCATGCAATTGCTGAAGCAGGGTCGGGTAAGCCCCTAAGGGCTTCTGGGCACGGGTCTGTGGGGTGCTTATCCTGCAATAGCCTGAGATTCTCTTCACAGGGAATTGCTGGCTGGTCCCCCTCGCACAAAATGCGGACAGCGGCCCTAATGTTTCCGTCCTCTAACTTGGTATTAACAGCAGCTAGCAGCACATCTCGTTGATTACGGCGGCCCACACGATTGTTCACAGGGCATTGCTCCTCGCTGAGTGAGTTAGGGTCCGAGAGCCACCTCTCTGTCCGGTTCTTGATGATTTTTGTCATGCTCCGACGTTTTCCAGCCCTAGGTGGTTGGGCGAGTATGGAAGGAGCTACCCCCCGAGTGCAGTTGTCTTGCGGCCAAGCAATGGCTGCAAGTGCCCCTTGCCTTGGGAGGTTTCTCAGTTTGAGACATCGATATAAGCCGGCCAGACTATTCCCAATGAATGCATGCCTTGTTTATGTGCGCCAGATGAAAGAAAAACAGTAACCGACTAATGAAATGCGAAATTACCTTCAAATATCACAATTCGTAAGCGGCGTGCGAAAAGAACCGTATAGAAAATCCGTTTAAGAAAACCGGTTGAAAGTTATCAACGATTAGCAAAACTCCATCTACATCTTGACGGGAGTTGAAAGTTAATAGAACGAGCTGTTTCAAATGAACCGCTAAACATTAAACGCTGAAAGTGCGCAGTAGGCTAAGCGTGCAGCAACGACTGGATAAAGACAGGTGTGTGGACGTAAACAAACAGCCTACGCCCCTTTACGGAGCGCGCGCACACACCTATAACGACCAAGAAAAGACTGACCAAAACATGGATCAAAAGCATACAAATGGACACTCAACTTCGTCAGAAAAGTGAAGCAAAGTCCAGCAGCAAGAATTCATACAAACCAATCCAACAAAAGAGTTGAAAAACAGATCAAAGTGAACGAAAATTAGGTTAAAATCACGTGCGTAAGAAATAGCGTGCAACCCAGACGAGGCCATTCCAGACGAATGATTGTTATTATTATTATTATTATTATTAAATTATTATCATTTCTAGTATTAATATAGTTTGGTCTCGTGTATGGTCAGGTCTTAAGTGCCTGTGAGTAATTTTTAGTACATAATTATGTGCTATATGAATTGCACGATTTTATTTCAGTGGTCCGTTAATATTCTGTCCTGTCTCACCCGGTTCTTTCAACTTCTGCCTTAGACTATCCGTTTCTCATATTGAGTTTGCATGTGGTTTTAATAAATCAAGCGATCCTCAGAATTATAATGAACGTGTATCGAGAGAGAGGCTCATCTTCACGACGTATCAATATGCTCGTCACATATGGTCAGTATTTGGCACCTGTAAACTCAAAGCTTTGTCTGCTTTCTGTAGAGACGCTTCTGATGCTATTTACTGTTTAACGACACTGTCATTTCAATGATGATTTTTTGTCCCCCTCCTCAATTATCCAGACTTGGGACTGGCACTGACATGAGTGCAATCAGTGGCGGAGTTAGATATGCAGATCGAGATCTGCTCTCATGCAAAAACGGTGCCATTTGACGGTGTACCAGCTCGAACGCTTCTACTGTCATCTAGCGATTGATCAGACCCGACATCAGCACTTTCAATGCCACTTGAGCTGTACAAGAATCTTTGACCTCTGTCGAATTTGGTAAAAAAAATTATTCTGCAATTCGCTGTCGGAGGCAATTGTCACAGGCGAACAACCCTCCCATGGTCATTAGCCAACGTCTTGGCAGCATGCTCGAGCTCGCAGTCGTTAGGTCACGAGACAATTGAGTCGTTGATTGGGATTCCGCACCACACACACATACACACACACACACACACACACGGGTGGTAAGTAGGTAAAAGATTTTCTAAATTTTCTAAATTTTCTAATTAATTTTTTGCTGACTCTGATGGAGGAATGTACGGGCAGAGAATTACGGGAGAATCTTAACATAACATCAACGTTGAGAAAATAATCAGTCAGCCAGCGACTCAGTCAGGCATCCATTCAATACGATTACGACTCACAGCCAAACAAACTGTCACCCAGCGATCTTACTTCTAACCTCTGAACTCGGATGAGATGGACCAAGACAGGCATGTATCATATGCACGTACAATCACATGTATATCAGTGTGTTACAGTATAGACCTGCATAAAAACGAGTGAACATATTGCCATGGAAACGGTTCGTAGAAGTTCCAAAACGACGCAAGATGGATGGCACGCAATTAAGTAAGTGAGCCATTGATTGAGCTTGAAGACCATACCCCCCGATGGAGGAAGACATTTCTAGATTTCATGTCTATTCATCATCTTGAAGCAAAATTATTCATTTAACTTCAGTAATTTAATGGAATATGTTCTTTACTCAGCGTACCTCCGTCTTGGCGTAGTAGTCGAAATGCGACTTATGATCCACGGACGAAAATTTCTTACAAGTTAATAGAATATGACAGCATAATAAGCTTATAGTTATATGCATTGTGCATAGACCTAATATCTTATCAGGAAATAAATAACCGCATAAGAACATTCTAAACAGGAATGAAGAGTCCGATTGATTTAAATTTTGGAATGATACAGACGCATACTGTGGTATTGGTGACCTGGTCTTATTTATTTTGTTTAAGGCCTACCCTGCTGTTAGTTGTAGCCTATGTGATGCGTATGAGGATTCTATAGGAGCGTGACTGTGTTACGGTGCCATGCGCTATTGCACATATCATTGTTATTATTATTTTTATTATTATTTATCATATTATGATTGGTCTACTGCCTTCACCAAAACTCCACCTCTCGCTATCTCCCCACAGGTCTTTCACTCAAAACTGAAACATTGCTCTTCCGCAAATCCTATCCTGATTCTTCTGATTCTCCTCACATCCCTCGTCATTTCAACCCTAAACATCACCCACCTTAACCGTTCATCTGTCTGCCTGCCTGACTCTCCGGACTTGACCAGCTGCCTATCGATTTTGTTTTGATTAAGCGCCTGTGAATAAGCTGGTTCCCGCGACTTCGCTTTTGTGGGCGCTGTAGAAGTCTCGAGATTACGATTACGATTCAGTAGGTCAGTTCTAAAACAGACGACACTCTAATTTCACACCGCAAAGGACTTGCACTATGCCTATAAATAATAGGATAGTTGTGACATGATGATTTTGTATTGGCTTAAGAATGACGGCAGACATTGCGGAGACATGAACGATGTAAAAAAGATAGCAATAGGATTAAACCTCGATTAAATATATTGATATCGCAAAATGTAACATGTTGCGCTATCGATCAAGTATAAACAAACAGTCAAGAATAATAGTAATTGGTTTTGCTAAGAAAAGTATGAGGTCACTTCTCGCGTGTGGTTGTTACACGTATCGTCCGTTGCCAATGTGCTATGAGGAGCCTATCAACAGAAAACAAAATATGCACAGGCTTTTGAATAAACACACATTCCGAATATTGTATTAATGCAATTTTAAACGAATGAGTTTTAACAATATTTCAATTATTTTTTTTGGGGGGGGGGAATTTCTACACCGCTGCTATAAACAACAGTAGACGAGTATCAACTTTCTCAGTAAAATGGGGGGAAATAGCAAAGGGAAATCGAGTATAATCTAAGCCTAACCCTAACCTAACCCTAAATCCCTAACCATAACGTAGGTTGGGTATAAAATCATCTCCGCCTACACTTTGAGAGATTATAGTCCTACACGTCTTGATGAAAATCTAAAAACAGTCGACCTCTGTCGAAAATCCATTACGCTTATAAATAGAAGCTTGAGATTTGAGCGGAAGACTGATGACTTTTCGGACATGAACCTAACAAGAGGCTTTGTGTAAAGCAGGCTGTTATGCCACATCATCACAGGTGATTAAAACGGATTAAGCGAGTCAACGCTGCTGTATATGCTTCTGCTCAGCTTTCACGGCTTGGGATCCACGCCATAAGTAAAAATGACAGGAACTATTATAGGCCTAATATTATAGGAAACTGGTAGCAAACTCTCGGCCATAAATTGTACTGACCTCAGCGCATGATAAACTACTAGCTGTTGATAAACTACTAGCTGTGACCCGTAGTATGAGGGGCTATGTGGTAGCCTACTATTATAAAATACTGGTTGACCTCGAATATGTAAGCATTTCCTTGAAACATCGCTTGGTCTTAATTGTAGCCTATGGCGGCATCCTTTCTGAATCATTGCAGCAGACGATATATTAATCGCAAAGTTGATGATATCATTTATGTACAAAGTTCTGATATGATATCATTACGTACAAAGCCCTGAGGCACTCCCGACTGCAGCGCCGACACTGCAGCGGAGTTTGACGCCAAAGCGCACGAGCAATTGCGAGCGAAGGACTTACTCAAGGTTCCTACGCGGCGGCTTGCGGTGGATTCAAACTTGGAAGTCTCCGGTTCCAAAGCACCAAACCCCCACTACACCACCGCGCCCCGTCAACTATTCTAGAATTTAATTCCTCGTGTTTATAGTGTTAAAAAGTTAACAGATTAGTCAACATCAGTTGACAAATAAAGTGAACAAGTGAATTTGTACATAGGCCTAAATAATAATAATAAATATATGCTTGAAAATTGCACTGTGCAACGAACTGCAAGAAAGCTCTAGAATCTACCTGATATTTTTTACGTCCGATCCATTTTAAGCAGCATCTGCCTTTTCTATTGTCGGCAATTTTGGGTGGTGATGTCGGTGGATTCATTTCTACCACTGTCCTCTCCTTAGAAGCAGTAGCGGCATTGCAAGCGGCATTGGCAGCGGCATTGGCAGCGGCGTTGGCAGCGGCGTTGGCTATGGATACTGATGTTTCGAAAACATCCGTGAATTCTCTTCCCTAAAACAAGAAGCTGTTCATATTAAATCCTATTTTCTAAACCATCGAAAGAACTGAATATTATTATAGTATCATCATTGTGCCATACACTCATTGATTGTGATCTCTCTGCTCGACGGCAGGTCCAGCGGCTCTATGCCTTTTGGAATAAGATGGGTGAGGCGGTTTTCAGTTGCGTTTCTCACAGAAAATTATGGACGAACAACTTGCCCAAGGTCGCTACGCAGTGGCTTGAGGTAGATTCGAAACTGCGGCCCTTCAGTTGCAAGGCATAGAACATACCGCTACACCTCCGCGTCTCGCGACTCATTATAAGATTAATAAATATAATTTATAGTCTAAGTTTTAAAAAAATGTAATTAACAATAATTGTGATTGAGATTAATAATTCTCATTAATAATGTACACATAAAATTAAACAATGGTCCATAACAACAAATAATATTTGTTATATAGGCCTAATAGATTTTAATGTTCTTATTAACACTATCAATACAATCATTAAGTGATTGATTAGTTAGCATCTATATTATAGGCAAATAAATGAACGAATGTCCACAATTAATTTCTTAACGCATAATTTATGATTACAATGACCGACTG
>CAMAOG010000151.1:0-28175 GCA_945859605.1 Lumbricus rubellus | reverse complement strand
GTGTAAAATGCAAAGGATTATCTGGGGCATTTGAAAGTAGATCTATGGTTCTATACCTACAATGTATACTATAATGGCAAATGTTCGCTGTCATAGCGTATACCGCCCTTTCTCTCCCCCCTACAGACACCGATATGTAACCAAGACAGACTTTCGTCCTAAAAGTAAGGAAAATAGAACTGTGATAATGTGTGATATGCTATACGATGTATTGAGAATGATAGTGCAAATGTATTGACTATTTTGCTCTTGAATTCATGGAAATTATGAACACTGCAAGAAAATATTCACTGATGCATGGATCTAAAACCATAGGCGTATGGGAGATTTCAGCAGTGGGGACGAGGGGGGGGGCAAAGATTGAACTTCTGACGGAAAAATATAGGCCTATCCGGCAAAAAAGATGACGACCTTTTTTTTAGTTGTTCGGGGCTGTGTTTGCCCGAAAAATCAGACTTGCCCGAAAGTTGTGGGGCGGCATTTGCCCTCTGGACCCCCGCCTTGTACGCCTATGTCTAAAACAGAAAGGCTGTAGCATTGGCTTCCAGTCAGGCAGCATTATCTCACATGTTCTAGGATAGCGGTGCTGGTCTGGCGGTGCCCTCTTGGTAGCACCTTGCGCCTGCCTGTGTGAACTTTTTCTTTCAGTGATACACAGCTGGTGTCCCGTGACAGAGTCTTCCTCTGCAAGTCTCCCCCCCTCAGACTCTATTTCGAAATAATTCTTTTTCCGACGGACCTGTTTCAGAATAAATTCGCACCCGCCATTTCTGAAATAAAATCTCCGAAGGAGAGAATATTTTAACTACCGCTGAAATAAAACCTTCCCTCCCCGTTCAACGCAAAATAGGCTATGTAGCCTACAGTCGCATAAATAATATGTAAGCCTATAATTATAGCTAAACAGGTTAAACCGCTAGTTCACGCTGCTAACTTACTTAGCAAGAACATAATTATGTTCGTAAATTATTAATGTTTATAATCAGAAAAACTTTGTTCTAATACAAAGTTACCGGGATAAAATCATCTCAGCCAGAGAGAGAGACTCGGTATCGGCGGGGGAACTTTGCATTGTGACACCGGATGTTGAGCTCTCTGTTCTTCATGTTACTGCATGTTACTGTTTAAGCTGCTGGGTGTAAGCTTATGCATAACATCAAAGAACCTCAGCCATGACGAAGCTCTGCAATTCTGTGATCATAATCATCATATATACTATAGCAGGTCTAAGTTTGGATGATTTTGCGCATTTATCTCTTAAATTTGACTTTTTGTGCAAATGACGTCACTATGACGTCAATATTTGGACTGAAACTTTCATATTTTTGCCAATGTTAGACAAATATGTCAGGATTAAAATGGTGTTTGAATTGTGAAAATCGATTAATATTTACTATTTATTTTCATATTTAAAAAATGGGTCCCTTTTTCCGGACACAGTGTATATATATTATAGAGGCAAGATTTGCTTGCTCTTAGCCGAATTAAAGTCGGACCGGCTTTCAGCGAAATAAGCGCCATCTGGAGACTAGCCACTGAAGTTGACGTTGCAGATATGAACGCCGCTAATAATGAGCCAATTCACTTTGTCCTGAGAGATACGATGACGGAACTCCCAGTTGTTCTGGCCGTTGATAGCAATCTGCGAACAGAGAAACATTAGGCTTGCATTTAATCAGATTATATTAAGAGTGTCTCTCGACGCCTAGGAGTTATACTAGCTGTACCCGGCCACGCGTTGCTGTGGCTGAAAAGAACGTCCAACCATCCCTCCCTCCCTCCCCTCCCCTCCCCTCCCCTCCCCTCCCCTCCCCTCCCCCCCCCCCCCCCCCCCTCCCCTCCCCCCCCCCCCCCCCCCCTCCCCTCCCCTCCCCTCCCCTCCCCTCCCCTCCCCTCCCCTCCCCTCCCCTCCCCTCCCCTCCCCTCCCCTCCCCTCCCCTCCCCTCCCCTCCCCTCCCCTCCCCTCCCCTCCCCTCCCCTCCCCTCCCCTCCCCTCGCTTCGTAGGAATTCTTCTAATAAACGAATTAGATGGATTATTAGATTACAAATTGGCCTACAGCAGTGATCTCAAACTCAAGTCGTAATGTGGGCCACATTTGGTAATTTACAATGGCTGGCGGAGTGGCGGGTCACAAAGGCCCGCAACATATAAATAAATGTCATGCACGTGAACTGTTTAGGCTATATAGATATTAACATATAGGCCTAGCAAGGCTCAGTCCTAGGCCCAATCTTGTATCTACTTTATACTGCTGACATTCCTTCTTTATTTGCTAAACACTTGGCCACTGGCCACCTATATGCTGACGATGTCCAGACCTTTGTACATGGTCCTCCTGCTGTTCAGGCTGCTCTTGTGGGACTGATTGACTCTTTGTCACATGATCTGCACTCTTGGATGTCGGCTAACCGACTTTGCCTTAATCCCACTAACATGCAATTGATCTGGTTTGGTACTAAACAACAGCTCCTTAAACTTAACTTCCCTCTCTTGTCCTCAATGTACCCTGACTTGATATTTTCATCTAGGCTATATAGATATTAACCTATAGGGCCTAGCAATGCTCAGTCCTAGGCCCAATCTTGTATCTACTTTATACTGCTGACATTCCTTCTTTATTTGCTAAACACTAGTGTCCGTGATTTGGGTGTCACTCTTGATAGCACCCTTTCGTTCTCTGATCACCTCTCACGGTTGACACGCTCATGTTATTATCACCTGAGGCATCTGAGAGCCATTAGAAGATCTGTTTCCTCTTCTGTATTTAAAACCATTGTTCATGCTTTTATTTGCTGTCGAATCGACTACTGCAACTCACTATTTGCTGGGCTTCCCAAAGTTCGCTTATCCTCCCTTCAGTCAGTTATGAACTCAGCAGCCAGACTCATTGCTCGTCTACCTCGCTACTCCCACATTTCTACCTACATGACTGATGTTCTTCAATGGCTTCCCGTTGCCTCTCATATCCAATTTAAGGTAGGCCTACTGGTCTTAGTTTCGAAAACTCAAACTGGACAAGTGTTGCGAATTAAATGCTTAACAAACGAATTAATTAACTGATGAACTGTTTAATTATTAATTCTAGGTAATAATTAAGCTAGCGTAATTACTGGCGTATTTAGTTATTTCTAGATAATAGTTGTGGCTTAGCTTAGTATAATAAAATGAGCTACAAAAGAAATCAACGCGAGAACGAGGCGTTGCGCGTTGGCAACATGCCAAGAAACTCACGAGGCAGACGACAGGGACGATATGGTTGATTCTCGGCAAAAACTTTCGACAGGACGGACGCCATTAAAAACTTTGGCGATTCGTTGAAGTTTATTCGGAAAGCCTTGATGAATTCATTGTGAGAAAAGTAAGACCTCAGTGTCTACTTATTCCCACTGCAGAACCGTAAGACCGGGGGGAACGTAGTACCTCTGGCAGGTTAAGTTGGGTTTAGTGACTTTGCGAAGTACTGAACATTTTCGAGCGATCGACAGTTGGTGAGCGATCGGCGAGAACTTTGAGCGTCAATTGCGATTGACCTGAAGCGAGCGAGGAGGCGAAACCGCATCGACAACGGAGGTGGAAGACCGGGTAGGCTGCTGAGGAGAGACGGAGCCTACAGATCAACGTCAATACGGTGGTAACCTTCGACGGACGACTTCGAGGGAGGATCGACCGATCCTTTCTTGTCCATCCAGTCTGTTCCCTGTATCGAGACGAGAACTGTGTCAAAATCTTCTTGGAGAAGGACTTCATCATCCAACGAGAATGGACACATGAGTGCAGATAAGACCACTCACGATAATAATTATTAATCAAATACGCCACACTAGGTAGTTAGGTTATTGATTATATTTACTGTTTGATTTTGATATTTACATTATACATTCAAAAATGAAGTCACAGTGTGTTCGTGTTGCAGGTCACTTCTAATAATTAATTACTGTTCATCTCATCGACCTCTGAGTTTAAAGATTGCATTAGCTAAAACTAGTGTACGCTACAATTATGAGTGCTCACGTCCGAGATATTTAGTCAGTTATACTGAGCTAATTGAACTTTAATTGACTGAAGAGTAGTATTGAACAATTTTCACTAATAGATTAATTTTTGAATGTGTGATTGGAAATAGTAGAGACTTGCGTTGAAACCGTAGACTATATAGTAAAGAGTACACAGTAACTTGTGTGAAATTGAATTAATTTCTGTTTTGCAGAAAATTATATAGCGCAGATTTTTTGCCTATATTTTACTACTTGCTTATTCGAAGTAAGACAGTAAGTGATGTCCTCCAGTGATTTTGAAACCTGGGCGAAGGTAGCCAAAGATTTAGATCTAACCGGAGAGGAACATCGTACGTTTGTTAAGGAAAGACAGGCTGAACAGAGGCAAGACAGAATAGCCGAAAGGGCGTTTGCAAAGGAAGCCGCTGCAGAATTAAAAAGAATTGAGGCTGAGATAAAGAAAGCTGAGTTAGCAGCCGATGCAAAGAAAGCGGAAGCGGAAATAAGAAGAGCCGAGTTAGATGCTCAGGCAGCTGCAGATACAAGAAGGCTTGAAGCTGAAGCTGAAGACAGGAAGACCCAAGCAGCAATGCATGCTAGAAAGGCAGAAATGGAGTTAGAAGCAATTAAGAGTGCGGAAACAGAAGCAAGAGAGAATCGCTTAGCCGCTGAAGCACGAGAACAACGTGAAGCGGCTGAAGCACGAGAACAGCGTGAAGCGACTGAAGCACGAGAACAGCGTGAAGCGGCTGAAGCACTAGAACAGCGTGAAGCGACTGAAGCACGAGAACAACGTGAGCTACAGTTAGAATTAGCACGGATTGAATCTCAAGTGAGGATGAGAGAAATTGAGTCCAGAGGTCAGGACAGAGAAAGTGGAAATACATTCACAATGGTTGGTGACAATCCACAACAAGGGGAACACAACAGGAACAGTAAAAGGATGAGGGATATCAAATTTCCCATTTTTAATGAAAACAAAGATTGTTTAGACGCTTACGTGTTGAGATTCGAACGAACTTGTGTAGCATATGAGATAAAGAAGGAAGCGGGGTCACTAGTATTAGCTAGACACCTTGAGTCGAGAGCACTGGAAGTATATCAGAGACTATCTGTGGAGGAAGCTCAAGATTATGAATGTTTGAAGACACAGTTACTAAAACGATTTAAGTTAACTGAAGGCGGATATAGAAACAGATTCAAGACAAGCAAAATGGAAGCCGGGGAAACACCGTCCAATTTTATTTATAGGATGCGTCGCTACATGCAACAATGGCTTTCGCAAGCCGGCTTTGAGGAAACATATGAAGGAGTAGAAGAATTGTTACTGAAAGATCAATTTTACCTGACGTGCAGTACAGAGTTAAGAATGTTTTTCAAAGAGAAAGGGAAAACAAGTTTGAAAGAAATGTTAGCGTGTGCGGAGTCATACATAGAGGCACATGGCTACAAGTACACGGAGGCTAACATAAAACCAGATGTGAAATTCCACAATGAGAGAACAAATAGCAGACCATTTGAGAATAAATCCAAAGAAGGAGTTGGAAACAGTCAAAACAGAAGTAGAAATGATGTCAGAATGAATCGGGAAGTGAACCATGGTGTAAGTTCAAACAGAGGGTTCAGTAGAGAACGAGAGAACACCTTAGGACGCAAAGTTACTTGTTTTCTGTGCGGCGAATTGAATCATAAGGCATATTCGTGCCCACACAAAAACAAAGAAGCTGTCAGACACACTGCAGCAGCAGTGCAAATATTTGAGAATCAGACATACAGGGCCAGACAGCAGATTGAAATGCAGAAAGTAAGTAATGTTGCAAAGGACCAACATAGAGTAGATGACAAAATGGTTAAAGCATTACCCATACAAACAGCTGCAAGTGCTTTGGTGACTGGAACCAATGTCGGATGCATGAATCTAGAAAACAGAAGTGCACATGAAGTAAAAGTAAACGGGAGAAATGTCAGTTGTCTTTATGATTCTGGATCAACATGCTGTATAATTAAACGTTCATTGATAGACGACACAGATTTGACGGGTGAGGAGACACATTGTGTGTTGGTCGATGGAAGTTTGAGATGTTTTCCACTGGCCAAGATAAACATAAAGAGCGAATTCTTTAGTGGAGAAGTACAAGCAATGGTGATGGAAAAACCTGTAAAGCCAGTTATAATTGGAATGATCAAAGGTATACAATACCAGATCACACATGGAAAACAAGAGGATGTGATCAGTGGAGAACCAGAGAATGCAATTGCTGAAATGAAATGCAAAAGCATATTGAGGGACAGATCTAAATCTAAAGAGAGATCAGTACATGACAAAAGGTCAGTGAAATTCACAGACGATGTAACAGTAGACGAAACGGAGGAAACAAAGACAGCAGCAGCAGTTGAGACCAGAGCTGAGGTTAAAAGCATCACAAAGTACAGACCATTAAAAGTTGAAGAGGAACCGAATTTAATTGAAACTGCTAAAGGAATGCAGAGACGGAATGAAACAATAAAGAAACAGTGGAATAAAACCAGAGACTGGAGTTACACAGATAATAGGAAGCCAAGTTTTAATAAAACGATGAAGAAGAATTACAGAGGTGAACCATTGAGATTGGTAGAGACGAATAATAAATATTTAATCACAGGTGGAAAATGTGAATTAAATAAGGGTCGTGTAGATCAGAATAAATGGCAGAACGGAAGAGTAGACTGGAGAAATAGAGAGAGTAGAAATAAGTCTAATGAGACACAGTCGAGAAGATCCAATGAGAGGATGAACAGGGGATACATAGAGAATCCAAATGTGGATAGGAGAAATATAAAGTGGAACAGGAGTCAGATGAATGACACACGCGGGTGTGATTGGAGAAACTACAGACATGACAGGAGACAATCTAGTAGTAGTTTTTGAGTTAGGTATGATAGACTTAATGAGTTCAATTGGAGATATAGAAATAGTAGAGACGAGGTTGGAGGTAGTGGAAACCATTGGAACACTAGACCATGGTACAGAAGAGAACGAGGTGTTAATTCTGGTAGAAGACAGAAAGAGAATTGTAGAGGATACAATGATGTGAATTGGAAGAAAAATCGGTTATGGAATGACAGAGAATGGTCATATCCTAACAATAAAGTGGATAAATGGAGAAGTAGTAACGACTACAGTGGAAAAGATGAAACAGTAGAAGATGTTAAGTGGAAAACTTATGGAGATGATGCAGATGCATCGAGTTTTGGAGAGAAGTACACAGGTGAACTGGAAACACAAAATGGCATCACGTTGAATTTATACGAGAAGATGAATAGAAATAGTAAGTCAGATATGGACAGGCTGGACTGTCGTTACATGAGGAGAAGTGCTACAAATAGAAGCTGACAGTAGCTAGTGGAGAGTATTTAATTAAGGAAGAAATGTAAATAAGTATTAATGTGAGATTAAGTTGAGTTGCTAGTTAAAGCAGTTTTGTGAGTTGTAGTGAGTGGTAAGGTGAATCATAGGATCAAGTGAGATAGTGGTGTAATTGGTGTAGTTGTGCAGTAGTCAAGTATTAAGGTGAGATTAATTAGAATATGGTGTCTGAGTGTGATGTTGAGTCACTTAGATAAATAAGGAAACAGTTGAGTAACTGGAAATAGTTAAGATAAGAAGAAGTACTTTGTACAGTGAGTAAAGTACGAGGAATAATGAGATGTTAGTGAAATGACAAAGATCATTCAATGTGAGGCATAGGATGGACGAATGCCATATATTGAGATGGTGGCATAAATAATAGGTAGAATAGTTGGTTAATAATAAGAATGAGTTAAAAGTGTTGAAGCAAAATGAAGCATACATTCGGATTAATAAATAGTGCTTCAAGTTACAACAGACTAATCAGAAAAATTCTGCATGGAACAGAGAACCTTGAAAGTTACGTGGATGACATACTAGCCCACAATAAAGGATGGAAGAATCACTTGGAAACACTGGAAACATTTTTGAAAGGGAAGCCAGTGCGACCTGGTGGCGGACCGGTAACGCGTCCGCTCACAGAGCGGAAGGTTGCGGGTTCAAATCCGGGTAACGACCTTGGGCAAGTTGTTCACGCACACGTGCCTCTGTCACCAAGCAGTATAATTTGGTACCGGCGTAAGCTGGGAAGTAAACGGCAAGTCCTGGGAAATCACTGGCCCCGTGCCCAGGACCTTGGGATTCGTCCATTGCCGGCTCAAGGGCTTAGGAAAGGAGAAGAGCGCCTCACCAATGGGCCTGCGGCCCAGGGACGACTTTAACTTAGGGAAGCCAACCTAACGTTGAAGCCAAAGAAATGCTCATTAGAGTACGGAAAAATAGATTTCTTGGGTCACACATTGAATAATGATGACATCAGTCCGAAAGTAGAGTCTGTGGATAAGATCATTGATATGCCAAGACCAAAGACGAAAAAACAAGTGAGGAGTTTCATCGGAGCAGTGAACTACTATAGAAAATTCATTCCACACTGCGCAGAATAAATGACACCCTTAAGTGATTTGACAAGAAAATTGTCACCGGGAAATGTCGAATGGAACGAGAAATTGGAGAACAGTTTTATGCAGTTGAAAAAAGAACTGGCTAAGGCACCAATTCTGAGATTACCGAACTTAGAGAAGGGTCATAGTGCAGACGGATGCAAGTGGAAAAGGAATCGGATGTGTGATAATGCAGGAATATGAGGGGGTGAATCATCCCATAGCATATGCAAGCAGGAAATTACTAGAGTGAGAGATGAGATATTCTGTTGAAGAGCGAGAGTGCTTAGTCATTATGTGGGGCATAAGCAGGTTCGACAGGTATTTGTGCGGCAAGCAGTTTGTGATTGAGACGGACCATTGCGGATTGCAATATATGAAAGAGGGCGGAATGAAAAATGCGAGAGTTATGAGATGGAGTCTAGCCTTGCAAAATTATTCATTCACTATTAAGTACATCAAGGGGTCCAACAATTTCAGATTACTTGAGCAGGGGACTGGAGTGATATATAGTGAACCTTTGATGAATGATAAGTTGTAAATAAATAGATGTAGAACAGTAATTTTGTTGTGTTATGTAAGGTAGAAAAAAGGTAGTTTATTAGATTAGTTTGTTAAGTAGGTGAGTATATTGAAGCCTGTGAACAGTCTTTTGAAGGGGGGCATATGTAGCGAATTAAATGCTTAACAAACGAATTAATTAACTGATGAACTGTTTAATTATTAATTCTAGGTAATAATTAAGCCAGCGTAATTACTGGCGTATTTAGTTATTTCTAGATAATAGTTGTGGCTTAGCTTAGTATAATAAAATGAGCTACAAAAGAAATCAACGCGAGAACGAGGCGTTGCGCGTTGGCAACATGCCAAGAAACTCACGAGGCAGACGACAGAGACGATATGGTTGATTCTCGGCAAAAACTTTCGACAGGACGGACGCCATTAAAAACTTTGGCGATTCGTTGAAGTTTATTCGGAAGGCCTTGATGAATTCATTGTGAGAAAAGTAAGACCTCAGTGTCTACTTATTCCCACCGCAGAACCGTAAGACCGGGGGAACGTAGTACCTCTGGCAGGTTAAGTTGGGTTTAGTGACTTTGCGAAGTACTGAACATTTTCGAGCGATCGACAGTTGGTGAGCGATCGGCGAGAACTTTGAGCGTCAATTGCGATTGACCTGAAGCGAGCGAGAAGGCGAAACCGCATCGACAACGGAGGTGGAAGACCAGGTAGGCTGCTGAGGAGAGACGTAGCCTACAGATCAACGTCAATACGGTGGTGAACTTCGACGGACGACTTCGAGGGAGGATCGACCGATCCTTTCTTGTCCATCCAGTCTGTTCCCTGTATCGAGACGAGAACTGTGTCAAAATCTTCTTGAGAGAAGGACTTCATCATCCAACGAGAATGGACACATGAGTGCAGATAAGACCACTCACGATAATAATTATATTTTTAATCAAATACGCCACACTAGGTAGTTAGGTTATTGATTATATTTACTGTTTGATTTTGATATTTACATTATACATTCAAAAATGAAGTCACAGTGTGTTCGTGTTGCAGGTCACTTCTAATAATTAATTACTGTTCATCTCATCGACCTCTGAGTTTAAAGATTGCATTAGCTAAAACTAGTGTACACTACAACAAGCTCCCAAATACATTTGTGACTTGATGCATAAACCCCTCTCTGCAGTCTCTTCGCGGCCTGTCCGGTCTGCTGATCGACTTGATCTATTGGTTCCAAGGACAAGGACTGCCATGGCCCAACATCGTGCCTTTGCCATTGTAGACCCTTCTATGTGGAATGACCTCCCTCCCACTATTCGTAGTAAGATCTTATTGGGGGTGTCATCTTCAGCACTTCGCTACTTGAAGTCTTTTTTATTTCCTCGGGGTTGTCACGCTGAGAGCGCCTCGGAATAGCTATATATAGTCTGTAAGAGGCGCTTTATAAATGCTCGTATACAATGCAATACAATATAGTATGTATGTATGTATGTATGTATGTATGTATGTATGTATGTATGTATGTATGTATGTATGTATGTATGTATGTATGTATGTATGTATGTATGTATGTATGTATGTATGTATGTATGTATGTAATGTATGTATGTATGTATGTATGTATGTATGTATGTATGTATGTATGTATGTATATACTATGTATGTATGTATGTATGTATGTATGTATGTATGTATGTATGTATGTATGTATGTATGTATGTATGTATGTATGTATGTATGTATGTATGTATGTATGTATGTATGTATGTATGTATGTATGTATGTATGTATGTATGTATGTATGTATGTATGTATGTATGTATGTATGTATGTATGTATGGATGGATGAATGGATGGATGGATGGATGTATACATGCCTGGATGCACGTGTATATGTATGAAAACGGACATCATTTCCTTTATTTTCTCGTGAAAACGCGATAAAGTGCATGCACTTGACAGATATATAGAACTACATGGATGTTGCCGATGAGTTGCTTGCAGTGTTTAATGTATACGTCTATGGGGGGGGGTCCTGAGGAATATTTGACCCCCTCGCTTACCGGTGTAGCTAACTATAGGCCATTTATAGCTAACTAGGCCAGACACGAGGTGTTGTACACATGTAAATATGTACCGTTGTCTCCCCAGAAAAACGAAATGTGTAACAATTTCACAGAAAAAGGTCGCCAGAAAAAAATGGCCGATCACATGGTGCCGTCGGTGACTCAGCGGGCAGTTGTCGTCCGCCAGAAGTTCACCCAAAACGGAGGTTTCCCCGCCCCCGCCTGAAACCAGAATCCCCATCCAAAATCTCCAGGGGGCAAACTAGATTAAACACTGGGTTGCTTTATGTCAAGGTGTAACTGCAATGTGTAATAGACAGGTCTGCGCTAAAGTATACCAGGAATTTTTCTGGGAGCGATGTAATCGTGCAGCAGAAGTTGGAATTCTTCTGGACGGGTGCAGGAGGACTTCCGCGTTCTTCAGCCTTCCACTTTCCATTCTCGTAAGAGTTTCGCACTAGGATGCTATTCTCGTCGAAACGTGGACTGACGTGAAGGGCTATGTCGCCTCCGTCCCAAGTGGAAGCAGTCGCTAGGTTAAATTGGAATCTAAAAGGAAATTAGAAATAATTGTTAACTAATTATTGAAGATGGGAATAATTTTAATAAATGGATGAATCTTCGTGTACATGGAAAATGAATTTTTTTTTGAATTTGGGAGCAGAAGCAATCTAAACGAACAAAACAATTACAAAAACATTCATAAATAGAAAATGACCTTGATTTGAGACAATTACCATTGTGATGCTGGTGATAATGATTGAATAGTTTAAAATCATATTAGGCTTATAACTGGACATAATTATCGATTATGTAGAGTAAAACTGTCTAATCTAATCTAAAATGACAGTTGTAAAGCGCGTCTTACAGCAGAGCTATTCAGAAGCGCTCTCAGCGTGACAGGCCCATGAAAAGAGAAATGTCTTCCTTTTTCACGCAGCGAAATGATGCAGGTGAATTTTCAACCAGAATCCTGCCACGAATTCCAGAGGGAAGCCTTATTGAGGAACCCACAATAGCAAAAGCCCGATGCTGGGTTAATGAGATTCGTGATCGAGGTAAAAATAAATCAAGGCGGTCAGTAGCACGAAGAGGAGTGAAGATCTTGCAGAAAGAGGCTTGCACATCAAGTCGCAGAGGTATTTAGGCGCTAAGCCCTGCAGGGACATAGAGCTAGAAGCAGGACCTTGTATTTGACTCGCGCAAAGATTTGGAGCCAGTGAAGCCATGAGTCATGAATCATGATGTGGAGATGTGCGATTATCGAAGAAGTCGTGCCATAAGTCTAGCAGCAGAATTTAGGACAGTTTGCACAGATGACAAACGAACCTTAGGAAACCCAATTAGTACGGAGTTACAGTAGTCAATTCGTGAGGAGCTAAAGTATGTCATGTGTATCGCATAAAAGACAAACTCGGTTATTCCGAATGCCAGAAACCTCATGCCTTTTCAATTCTGCATGGTGGAGTGTCAATGGAAATTCATATTTAGACTTAGCATTACTGGTATAATTATTCTTTTCCTGAAGTTTATAGTGACGTGACACAAGTGACCAGAGATTGTGTATTACCAGGTAGGCCTACGTAGATCTGCTCACCGGTTGAACTCAATCGGTTTAACGTACCATTTTGTTAATCATTATAAGAGGTTATAACGTTATGTTAACCCCTAATGTATATTTACATATTATATGTAAAATGCTAACGGTTACTGATTGGTCTGAGTTGGCAATATTAAGTGATATAATCCACTGGTTAGTCTGAAGTGCTATCTGAAGTGTTATTTATTACATACTAGCTGTACCCGGCCCCGCGTTGCTGTGGCAGAAAAGACCTCCCCCGCCCCTGCCCCTGCCCTTCCCTCTCCCTCCCCCTCACTCTTCCCTTCTCCATTCCTCTCCTCTCTCTTCGTCCCGCTCCCTCTTCCTACTTTCCTCCCTCACACCGTTCCTTGCCGACAGCGATATTTGCGCTATCGCGACTTTTGGGCAATTTTTGGGCAACCCTGATCGTCTCGCGACTTTTGGGCGACTTTACAACGGGATTCCGGGACGCGCTTCGGAAATTTGGCAACCCTGCGGCTTTGTTGAATTTGCAAATGGCGGTCGAGCGGAATGCAAACTTCACTTTTGTGGAAAATATTGCGTTTTTTCGGATAAAAAGCAAAATGGACACTGTCCTATTGGAATGGAAGGTTTTTTCAAATTTTAAAAACAATCTGTGCGTAAGTTTTCGAGAACACTGGGAACACACTATTGGAAAGTTTCATTTTTATTTATATAGATATAGCAGCCGTTATTAAATAATGTTGCATACTGAGTCTTTAAACGTTCTTCTTTACGTTCTCTGCCAAGCGGCAAGTCCAAACGTCCAATGTCTCTACGGTCCCCGCTGTTGTGCCATGTCCTTCAGTTCTCTGTATCCCTCTTCCATGGTCCCGTCCAGCAGTTTTTGTCTGGCCTTCCTCTGCACCTCTTTCCCTCCAATCTTCCTTCAATTATTTCTTTCTGTAGTGAGTCACCTCTTAGCAAATGTCCCACCCAATTCTTTTGTCTTATCTTTATTGTGTCCAGCAGAGATCTTTTCTCTTCTACCATCCGTAGTACTTCTTCATTTGAAACCTGCTTTGTCCAACTGATTTTCTCCATCTTTCTCCATACCCACATTCAGTGGCGTCTACCAATGGGGGGGTTGGGAGAACGTTCTCCCACGGCTTCTGAAAGTGGGGGGGGGGGTTTGGCGTTTTCGGGTGTAAATTGGGGGGGTTTGCTGAATTCCTATTAAATAAAGGCATGGAATACGAAAATTATTGTCGAAAACCTATGTTGCCTCGAACTAACAAACCCACGGTTCGCTTGAAGTCACATACTTTTCTCATAACGCATCACATTTGGTAGGGAGTACAACAACCCATAGACATTAGTGTCAGTCAGATCTCTATCTGGCACAAGGGTGGATCGCAGTCATTCTGAATTGACCTCTTATCACTTGTCATGCCTACTGACGGAACCAAGCCGAAGCCCACGCTACGGCAGGTGATGAAAGGAACAAAATTAATGATGCGACGGTCGCGCAGCAAGAATCAAACGACCCGTTAGACACTGTCTTCTGTCTTGCTGCTTTGAAAGTGCAGCTTGCCTCAGTCTTCTGATACGACGGACAGTGGTCCCTTATGTAAATGTAGCCTAAGCCTAATTAAGCTAATAACAGATGTTTCGTATTAGATTCCCAGCCAGCAGATCGCTGAAATGGATAAGAGCAGGTCTGATGTGGGCCTACATGTAAAAGACTGTAAAGGCCCTTTGGTCATACACGGTCGTTAAACTTCCATTATTGAGCCTACATGTAAGCAGAGTCTTTCCATGCTAGAGATGCAGCCGTAAAGTGCTAGAAGCGAGATCATATAGTCATTATACTGTGGACAACCGAATTTGACTGTTTATGTGTTAAGTTTTTCTTATTTTGCGAAGAGTTGCATCGACATCAGCAGGAGTTTTCAATAGCTAAAGGTCTGCCTACACAGAGAATTTCTGTGGAGAATTCGAACTCTTAATTTCGAGCTTCTAAGCGCATGGACGGAGACTTAAAGGGTGGGTGGGGCAGAGATGCTTATATCGTCCAAATGTTTCAGAAATATTTCTTAAACATTATAATTTACTATGTACAGTGTTATCCACTATTTATTTATAATGAGAATTCGTATAAGATAGCAGCTTAAAAGCTACCATAACATTTTACAAATAAAACGATTAAACAATGGGACATTTATTCAAGTCTTAAACCACATCTATGAGCACTGAAATCATGACAGCTTAAAAGCAGAGCCATGCTTAAAAGGTTACGGCTACAATGTGTAAATCCAAAAATTTTATAAAAAATTTATAAAATTTTTATAAAATTTGTAAGTCAACACTCTAAAGTCTTAAACCATGGCTAGGCTATCAGTATTGAAAAATGAAAAATCTTACCATGACACTATGGAAATTCAAATAAGCTTTTAAGTTAAAAGAAAACTAGGAGTAGGCGATGTCTTTATTGAAATCTTAAACTATCTCTTTCAACAATTAAATTATGAGAAAGTTTTGACATGACGGCTTCAAGTGTTAGCCTACCATTACAGTGTGGAAATTTGGAAAATTTTAATAATTGGAGAAGACAGTTTTGAAGTCTCAAGCCCCCACTATCACCACTGAAATGATGAACAATTTCGTTAAAATGACAGCCTATTATATGCTACCATTGCAGTGTGGAAATTCAAACGTTTTCAACATTGGAGAGGGAAACATCCTCCCAAACCCTTTCGGCTTCGGCGATCGTCCTTCGGTCGCTCGTTTGTCTCTCCCCCCTCCAAGATAGGACCAAATCTCCGTCTGTGTTTAAGAGCAATTAATTCTTTTCGGCTACTGCAGCAACAGGATATTTCGCAGTGGTGAGTTTTAATGATTTAGAATTGTACAACTACTTTTCTACTTGCCTATTAAGCATAGCCTACAATTTTAGGCATATTAATTTTAGCCATAGGTAGAAATGAGCCATATTGCGTCTTGATTTTGCTTAAGCCCTTAATGCTAATTCCTAAATTCCTTGTTCTTTGCTCAAACATTTGCGTTTGAAATTCATCACAGAATTAAAATCCAGACAATATTTATGACACGCTATCGGTCAATTGCAGTCTCTTAGTGACCATCCAAATATTACGTATGCAAACAATCGTATTTTCGACCCCTCCCCCGTGCATTTTGTTGACACCCCCATATCCTATTATCTTTGCTATTATCCTATTAGCGGCTAGCCTAATGTATGCGTCATAATCAGACATTTATTTGGCATGCACACATTCGGCCGAACCCCCCCCCCCCGTATGCAAATCGCCTAAATTCCGTGATCCCTCCCCTCCGTGCATACGTAATATAAGAACAGATTCTCATAAAAAATTAAGTCGGCGAAAATGGGGGGGTTTGTTCTCCCACTCCAAGTGGGGGGGTTAGACGCCACTGCCCACATTTCAAAAGCTTCCAGTCTCTTGACGTCTTCTTTTCTCATTGTCCATGTCTCTGCGCCATATAACGTCACACTCAATATCAATGTTGTGACCATTCTCTTCTTAAGATTTATATTTAGCCCTTCTCTTAGCAATTCTTTTCTTTTAAAGAATGCCTCTTTGCCCATTGCTATTCTCTTTCTTATCTCTTTATGACATTTGGCGTCGCTTGATATTAGACTTCCCAAATAGCAGAATTCCTTCACCTGCTCTATTTCTTCTCCATTTATTTTTATACATATAGTTGTTTCCTTTCCTTACTGATCTTCATAACTTTTGTCTTCTTGATGTTTATTTTCATGTTGTATTCTTCCGAGGTCGCATTTAGTCGATCCATCATTGTTGCAGATCCTTTTCACTTCCTGCCAGCATTGCTTGATCGTCAGCAAACCTTAAAGCTTTTACCCATTTTCCTCCTACGTTTATTCCTTCTTCTGTACCATCAACTGCCTCTCTTACTAGCTCTTCTGTGTAGATATTAAACAGTAATGGTGATAACGGACACCCCTGCCTCACTCCTCTACCAATTTGTCCCGGTTCTGAATATTCCCCCTCTACTCTGACTCTGACCTTTTGTCCCATGTAGAGATTCCCAATAAGTCTTCTATCTCTCCAGTCGACCCCCATCCTTCTCAATGCACCCATCAATTTCCTCCAATCTACTCTATCAAACGCCTTCTCTTAGTCTACAAAGCATATGCATACTTCCCTTCCATGTTCAAGACTTCTTTCTGTTAACATTCTTAAGGCACCAATGGCATCCCTAGTGCCTCTGCCTTTCCTGAACCCAAACTGGTCTTCTCCAAGGCATCCATCTGCTTCTGCTTTAGCTTGCAATCTCTTTGTGATCACCTTTAACATCACCTTTGAAGCATGTCCTAGTAAGCTGATGGTACGATGCTCCTCGCATCTTGTTGCATTTGGCTTTTTCTTTATTGGGATCATGATGGTTTCTAAAAAATCCTCCGGCCAAATTCCTGACGTGTATAATTATGTCTTGGCATAGTGTAACAAGTTCCTTCATTGCCTTTTCTCCTAGACATTTGAGTATGCAAGATCTTAAAGAAGTAAGAGAAAGATGGCAAGAATATGTGGAAGAGCTATATCAGAGCAAAAAGAGACCCACGCAGATTATGGAAGAAACAATAGCAGAAGACAATGAGAACATAGGACCGGAGATATTAAGGGAGGAAGTGCTAGCAGCCATCAAAGAAATGAAAGATAGTAAAACAGAGGGAAGTGATAATTATACCGGCTGAAATACTCTTAAACGTTAGTCACCTTTAGACCTCAACTGCTTACCGCACGGTTTCAGATGGAATGAAACCGTTGATGTTAATAACGAGACCTGGATGACATGGACCCGGCAGTTTGTGTACAACGCCCTACAATTGTTCAATTAGATACATTGTCAATATATACACCGTGGTTCAAAAAGTAAGCCAAACTGTTTTTCAAATATCTCCGATGTCTGATAACATATCACGCTTTCAAAATATTTAGAGAATTGGACAAAGAATATGATTCCAAAATTTCAAGAGATAAAGTTGAAGGGAAAACAAAAATGAATCTTTAAACTTCATGTGCCTAAATTTCTGTTTACAGGCAATTTTCTATTAGATTCAATGAAATGTAAGCCAAACTGTTTTTCTTACATCTCTTATGTGTGATGATTAATCATACTAAACGTTTCTCAATTTATTTAGCAAACTGAACCAAGAATAGGATTCGAAAATATCATCTCATAAATTTGAACGAATAGAAATATATGCATATTTCAAATTCATCTCCCTATATATCAGTTTCAGCAAGTCTGTTATATGGTGTCCGTTGCGGTTTCGACGCTTGGTCGTTCCCATTTTACTCTTCATCGATTCTGGAGTAAAAATTATTGGAACTTATTATCGCGACGTCCAGCTGCTGTCCAGTGGCGTAGCAAGGTCTTGGGGGCCCTTGTGCAGAGCTTAGGTGGCGGGCCCCTTAAATGCTCGAACCTCATTCGATTTCAAACAACAAAGCTGTGCAAAATGTCTGGTTCCTTTACGATATTTGCATATTTCACACCAAAATTGAATGAAAATAAACTATAGCAATTTTTTTTATTTCAGCAAATTTATCTAATGAAACATTTTCTTCTCCATATCAGCAGAGAAAAATTGAACTAGAATACCAAACAAAATTAATCACAAAAATTGTTTATCTCCAGAAGTATTAATCATCAATCACCCATATATATATATATATATATATATATATATATATATATATATATATATATATATATAGGCTCTACTTAAATTCTCCAAGCTATTGGGTTTGTTGATTAAAAGAGCAGGAAAATGTAACGAATTTGGCAAGTGTGAAATTACTCAATCAGGTCTACGGGTAACCTACTATAGTATACGGGGGTCTAAACCCGAAATGCTAAAATGCTCGTTTGCGCGCCTTCTCTTACGCAAAAATATCCACCACTTTTCAGGTGTCAAGCCGCAATCCATGGTGATGTAAATGCTACTGAAGTTCGAGGCCTACTCGACTCAGTGTCAATATCCATGTCAGCCACCACCTTTGCACTGATCAAACAAGAATTCAATTCTGCTCCATGTCTGATGTAGCCTATAGTAATCGGTGCAAGCTAGCTCTCCGCAGGTATCATAAATGCAGAATTTGTTTGAATTTTGGCGGTCTTCTTTACCCGTTCTTCTCGTGCTTGTCGCTTAACAGAGCCACTTAATTAAGACTTAGGCATAACGTGGGGGTGGAAAACAGAAAGAGTTCCGCACATCCTCCGCTGTGGTCCCTGTTTGGACCACCCTCTTCTCGAGCAATATGACTCTCTGTTGAGAACCGGGCTGTGCTCGATTCTTAATCTATCGCTTACAGAAGACCAGTGGTTGCAGGCCTCCCTCCCTGTTAAAGCTGGAGGTCTTGGCATTCGCAGGGTATCTTCGCTTGCGCTTCCCGCCTTTTTGGCTTCCGCTGCAAGTATACCCTCGCCCTCCAATCTGCCATGCTGAGCAATGTAGCGATTGATACAGACATACAGTTTTCCGCTTCGTTTGAGCATTGGTGCCAAAAATACTCTACTTCTAGCCCAAACGGAGAACTTCCTCACCGGCAATCTTTCTGGGACAAACCAGTTGTTGCACAAGCAATTATAGCTGAGCTTGATCAATTTCACACCAGTGATTACCATCAAGCACGTCTAGAAGCAGTGTCAGCGCCTCATGCAGGTGACTGGCTGTTCGCCTTACCAATAAGCACTTGCGGTCTCAGGTTGGACGACGAGGCGGTTCGAATAGCTGTGGGCCTCCGTCTTGGCATGGTCATCTACCACCCATATAGCTGCCCGTGGGGCACTCTCGTGACCGCTGATGGCTCACACGGCCTGTCATGCCGTCTTGGCCCTGGCCGACAGGCCCGACATGCGGTCCTAAAATTTAATGATCTTATCTGCAGGGGTCTCGTTCAGGCGGGCATCCCAGCAGTTAAGGAACCACCTGGTTTGTCAAGGTCGGATGGGAAGAAACCAGACGGTCTAACACTGATACCGTGGCGCTCAGGTCGTTGCTTGACCTGGGACGTCACAGTCGCAGATACATGTACTGTGGCTCCATCCTACTTATCCACAACCTCCATCCGGACGGGAGGTGCTGCTGAACTGGCTGAAGCCAGAAAAAACACTAAGTATGCACATTTGATGCAATCATACCATTTCGTCCCATTGGCTTTCGAAACAATGGGACCAATCAACGCCAAGGGACAGGCTTTTCTCGCCGACCTGGGACGTCTCTTCACTCTTGGCTCAAGTTTCTGGCGAACCATGAGAAACCAGTTACTTGTTCCAGCGTCTGTCAATCATTATTCAGCGCTTCAATGCCGTTGCCTTTCACAGCACTTTTGTTCTCCCTGATCTTGACTCGGATGGCCACTCCAGAGTTAAAATTGCTTATTAATATCTGACACCTGAGGGATTATAGATACCTCGGGTAATTTAAAAAATAAATAATAATAATAATAATAATAATAATAATAATAACAATAATAATAATAATAATAATAATAATAATAATAATAATAATAATAATAATAATAATAATAATAATAATAATTAGCCGTTCCAGAATACAATTTTTTAAGTCTCCGGATAATTTTTTGAAATCCCGAGGGATCATTGATACCTCGGGTAAAAAAAAAATAATAAACAGAGGCACTTTCGCAAGCGTTGAAGCAGACGAATAGGGCCATTCCGGACTGGTTTTATAGCAGTAGTTAGGCGATAAGTCCCTGAGGGATCCTAAATACCTCGGGGCAAAAAAAAATAATAATATCTTTTCTTTATTGAAACGCCTGCAAGACGCACTGCGCTTTACATTTACAAGTTATGCAGTAATCTTAATTAAACTTAACTACCAACTGAGCAGACAGCTTAGCAATTACAATGGCGCTAATAGCAGCCTACAAATCAAATCCGCCCAACGGGGCTCGAACCTACTACCTCTCGCACTCTTGGCCAGCATGTTAACCATTACTTTACCATTACGGGGTATGAACTGCATTCTCTTATTATTAAGAACTTACAGTCGATAATAAAAGCAAATTTAGTTTGTATAAGCAATTTCTGGCGAATTGGGAAACCCTGACAGTAAAAGTCCATTAAGGGTTCTCTCCTTTTGCTTTTGGTTAGTTTCTACAGACCTATACATTATATGTAATAAAGATGTTTTGTCAACTGTCACTTTGAGCAATAAAAACTGTGGTTATGGTTATGGTTATGGTTATACAGATTATTGTAAGAAGGGATATAACCTTGCGTCACCATTATTCAGCAGACGGCGTATAATTATGGACAAACAAACGCGCGCACAAATACACACACGCACACATAGCCTATACACACACACACAAACACACACACACACACACACACACACACACACACACACACACACACCCATTCACATTCTTTTTTCCATAGTCTATAGCAGGGGTTCTCAGACTGTGGTACGCGTACCCCTAGGGGTACGCCATGCGCCGTTAAGGGGTACGCGAAAATTTTCGGAAATATACTTTTTTCTTTGACTTTGTGTCCATTTTTTCTTGATTAGCAATGATTTTTAACGTTGCTTCATGCAAAATCATTGTCATTTATTTCTTTCACAACATGTGATTATAATCACATACCAAGCTTATATTATAGTGCTTGCAACGTTTAGGCCTGTCACTGTAAATTTGAAACAAATTAATGTATAAATGGTTGAAAGAACCAAAGTCAGAAATTCTCAGCGTAGGTTATAATATTATAGAGCTCAAAAGCGTAGCTGAATTATTCTAAAGAATAAATTCTGGTCGAACTTTAAAATGTGTGATTCCTTTCAGCACGTCATATAATTATATAGCTGTTTGAAACAGCTATTCTTGCTATAGGCCTAACAATAAATATGGGAGAAATTTGAGTTTGAAATTTACAAATATTAAACCAGGTAATTTCTTATTTTAAATCAGTGCTAGTCAAAACAACCACACCACAATATAACGCTATAGGTTAGCTCTTTCTTACAGAGATTATATACCAATTTCCCTTTTTGTTGATATGATTGCATAATTAAAACTCTGCATATTTTAAATTTTGCTCAAAGTAGTCTATACGGCTCCAATAGGTTAGGTCTAAACACCATGCAATGATTAAAAGGACTTTTTAGTTGTCACTGCAATGAAGACTAAGCAATGACACTTTTTTGATATGACTTTGCTGGGGGTGCGCCACCATTCGACTTTTTTACTTGGGGGTACAATAAAAATAAAGTTTGAGAACCCCTGGTCTGTAGTCCATAATTATACGCCTATACAGTTTCACAGTAATAATTGATCACTCAAGTGGTTGGTGAATCTAGCTAACCACGGAGGCCTGCGTGGGAACGATATTCGCGCAGTTTCGGAGCTTTAGGCCTACTTCTAAAACCCCTTGCAGTTAAAGATAGAATGCGACCAGGGCCATCACGCCCACAATCAACATACACAACCCGCCCCGCAGGAGTGAGTCGGGTTTGGTTGTGGATGGGCTTACAAAAAATGTGGAAGGGCTAACCAAAATGTTTCGGGTAACGCCTGTTACCGCACAGGGGTGGAGTATGGGTGGGGCCAAGTCAGAGTGTGGGGAGGGCCTAGTGGTTGGGTTGGCCGGGGTCGTGGGTGATGCGGGGTAGGAGCGGTGAGCGATGTATGGATACGGAAGAGGTGGGACGAGAGCTGGGGTCAGGGCTGTACTCAAGGGTATACGCGGGTATACGGCGTATACTCACCTCCGGGAAAAACGGCATCGTATACTCACCTCCCGAAAAGTAGGGTATACGTGGGTAAAAAGCAGGGTACACCGTGCACGCTAGTAAACCAGGGTGCAAGTGGCTGTTTAAGATGTAAGCGAATGACTAAAAAAGTCATCAATTTTTTCGGATGGCGAATTTATGAAATTCTCCCTAGATTTTGGCCGGATGACTAAAAAAGGTCGTCAGAAATTTCGGGCTCAAAAAAGGTCGGATTTCTTCCCGGGCAGCGTGTATACTCACCTCACAATTTACCAGTACAGCCCTGGCTGGGGTGGGAGCGGTGAGCAGGGTTGGAGCGGGGAGGCGAAAACCCGGGTACTACAGCTAGTAATTGTACATGTATGAGCGAGCGTTCACACACGTTTCAGTCTTCTTCACTGTAATAGGCCTACTTTGGCAGTGCCGTTACCAATCTGGAGGAAGGGAGAGACGACACTTCGTCATTCTTGATATGACACAGTGTGGTTAAGCAGCAACGGGTTCACGTTTCAAAATCTATAGATGAGTTTGGTAATGGGTGCATAATGCATATAACCTATACGCCCCAAATCGAACCTGAAAGACATTTGTATCGCGCCCTATTTCACCAGTTGTCTTGGGATTGTAGACTGCTGTACTACTATTAATATATACAATGAACATGCAGTTGAGTGAAGAAGCTTGAAGGAAGTGAGATTACTTACTGAAGCAGCCATTTTCGTCCTGTCGTTGAACGTCGAAAACATAAATTGTTGCGTCTCTTTACCATTATATATAGCAAAACGATGCGTGGTCGGACTTGCCTATAAGAGTGCTGCCTGGGCCGCGTGCAAGAAGGGTCATAAACAGGTCGTAATTGATAGTCCAGCCTAGATTTGGCTCTAAGTCCGACTAAAAAATTATCACCCTGTGCATGAAGAGCTTTTTCTGCCCGTAGGCCAGACCAAGGCTAGGACCCCGAGCAACCAGTCTATATATAAATATATATATTTATATATATATATATATATATATATATATATATGGCCCGTGTGCTTTGCACACGATGCATACATGGTAGCTACGCCACTGCCTGCACCACTCCACAACATTCATTCATTCATTCATTCATTCATTCATTTCGTGAATTTATACAGCGCTTCTTCAAAAAACTACTCAGAGGCGCTCCCAGTCCAGCCACAGCTAAAATAATAGGTTTTGAGCGACTTATAAAAAGCAGGTGAATTTAGTCTAGGCATAAGTCGCAAGTTTAGTGGGAGGCCATTCCAGATAGCGGGACCCACAGAAGAAAAGGCTCGGCGCTGTCTTGTAGAAGTGCGAGCTCGAGGAACCAAAAGCTCCCCCGTTGTCGTAGAGCGAAGAGCTCGACGGGCTGCAAGGTCAGAGACAGGTCGACAAAGAATAGACAGGTATGATGGAGCACAATCAGTAAGGCAACGCCAGACAAGTGCAGCAACTCGGTAGGAGATGCGCTGTGAAACAGGGAGCCAGTGAAGAACATCACGCATATAAGCAGAGACGGGGGCATATTTAGGAATGCGGCCAATGAGGCGAGCAGCCGAACGAAGAACTCGTTCAAGGCGCCCAATTAGTCCAAGTGGCAGACCCATGAGTACCGAACTGCAGTGATCAATTCTACTGGTGACAAAGGCATGGACAAGTGTCAGAGTAGCACTATGAGAGAGAGATCTTGAGACAACTCGGAGTTGCCGAAGCTGGTAGTAGCAACTGCGAGTGACCAAATTGATATGCTTAGAGAAATTGAGCTCTTGATCCAGAGTAATTCCAAGGTCGCGGACTGTGAGAGAGAAAGATATATCAGGGAAAGTTGCTGTTATTAAGTGCAGGTCAATGGATGCCAATTGCCTGCGAGTACCAAACCAGATAAACTGAGTTTTAGAGGGATTTAGTAACAAACGATTAGATGCCATCCATGATGTAAGAGCATCAATGGCATTGGACATTAACGATACAGTGGACACTGCATCAGTGGCAAGGCAGTGAGCATAGGCCTGAACGTCATCAGCATAGAGTTGGTGCAGAAGGCCACATGCAGACAACAAGGAACCAATACCAGCTGTGTAGAGAATGTACAGTAAAGGGCCCAACACAGAACCCTGTGGCACACCAAAAGGGGCTGGGACCCAAGATGACCTCGAGGCACCCAATACCACACAGTTAGTGCGCCCAGACAGAAAAGAACGAAGCCACTCCAAAGGAGCATCAGCTAGGCCAAATGAAATAGAAAGACGCTGGAGCAGGATAGAATGATCAACTGCATCAAATGCATTATCATTACCACGGTAGCGCCATGCTGTCTCACTCGGCCTGACGTCACCAAATTTTGTCCTTGCACTGGAACAAACAGGGCAGCTTGACTGTTGCGGACTTGATTTGATATAGCGCCGCTGTTAATTAAACTGGTCTGTCTGAGTGGTTTTTGTGCATTGGCGGTGACAAATTCTCAGATTTACATTACATTGCATTTACAAAACAAGAAAGTTCTTGTCCGCAACTTTCAAAATGAATCTACTCAACTGCATGATGTCGTACGCAGATCATTCGTGTAACAGATTAATTAGCCTTTCTGCGAAAGGCGTAGGCCTATACGTTGCCAGATTGAAATAAAGTTTAAAAACCGTCCACATGCAACCACCTAAAAAACGAGTGGGTAGCCTATATGAATAGTGACAACTTCTCAAAGATATATAATTATTGTACATTGCACTTACATGTAAAAACAATGCAAAGTCCTAATAGATTTACGCATCTGCGTGATGTACGCGTAGATCAGTCGTGTTAGAATAATTATTGTGTAACGGATTGATTAGTCTTTCTGTGAAAGAGAAATAGGCGTCAGGGTCTACGTTAACAGATTGGCAAAGTTTTACAAACCTGCTACGTAACCACCCAAACAAGTGGATATTTGGATGGTGATGTATTTGCATGGTCGTTTTAAAAATGGCACTAATCATTACCCGATGATACTCCAATTTAGACATGTGGACAACTGGACATCGCCCCCAACATTTTTTACGAATAAAAAAATTCGAATGCACCATACATGATACCGGGAGTGGATTTCGGGTCTCGTATGCGCCGTAGACAACTAGACATATTACATTTACTAATATATGATGTCTATGGCATAAACGAATAAGTTGAATCATTTTTGCATACTGTTTTCCATTGCTCCCAATTCCAATCTTTAACTTAACAGTTACCATAGTACTTGTGCTATACAAGTTTTTGAATTGTCATTCCAGTTGAACAGTTGATGTACTAAGTTGATTCTTTTGGACCCACCGTCTGTTAATGCTTTCATTGAGCAGGTTTTTTTTATGATTAGCCTAACTCCTATAACTGTAATCAATTAGTTCCATTGGTAATTTTTCTAATGTGAGCGTTCTTTTATTACCAGAGTCACTTTGCATTGCTATTGCCATCGACGTATATTGACGGTCATATATATAAGTCGATGGTTATTGCAACATAGATAATTTTCATCTGTAGATATTTAGTCCTTTTTCTTTTTACCTTCATTTTGTTTGTGTACATGTACACATCCGAAATGTCAATTAAGTTGTCACATGATCTACTTGTGCATTAATTCATTTGACTAGTAGTACTGCTATTAAAGTTGTGACATGATTTACTTGCGCATTACCGGTAATTCATTGGACTATACAGGGTGCGCCAAAAAAGACACCCCTAAGATTTTTGCCAATATCTTGACCAAACGTAAGAATTTCGAAATGAAATTTTACAGTCTGAAAGACAATTCATATTTACACCAGATGGCCAGATTTCATTAAAATATTTCAAACAGAGCAGAAGTTCTACCACTTTTAGTGAAGCAACACACCGTTTTTTTGACGATTCAAAAACCCGGTGCAACAAAAAACATGGGCGGAGTTTATCAGGGGCTAGGGGGGGCTAAGCTCCCCCAAGAAGGCCCAGATTTAACTTTTTTACCATGAAAATGTTATCCTTTTTCGGGGTTAGCCCCCATAAGAAGGCCCATACTCTGGGTTAGCCCCTCCAAGAACGGAAACCAAACTCCGCCCATGACAAAAAAGTAACAAAAAACAAATTTAATTAAAATGGTCGATATCTTGGCGAGAAGTAAGAAAATTTATCGAACTGAAATTTTACAGTCTTAAAGACAATTCATATCTACACATGATGGCCACATTTCATCAAAATATTTAAAGTACAACAAACGTTATACCACTTTTAGTGTGGCCTTTGTTGACGATTCAAAGACGTAACGCAACAAAAGTAGCAAAAACACGATTTTGTTAAGTCTCATCTCAAATACTTGTTATCAAATAGCCTTCATATTACCAGATGATCATTATTATTAGGCTACTATTTAAAACAGAAACAGGACTCCATAGTAGCTGCACCTCACTGAGAAGTTACTTAGCAAGATGACAATTAAATTGGTAAATAAGGAATCTGCCAGATTAATCAACAGGTCCATCAAGAACTTTGCAAAGAGACTCAAAAGAAGTTTTGACACTGGTGGTGGGCACATTGAACACACGTTTTGAAGTGCGCACTACCAAGTTCATTTGACAACAGTTATTTGAGAGGAGACTTAATAAAAGCACGTTTTTGTTACTTTTTGTTGCGTTACGTTTTTAAAATCGTCAAAAAACGCTGGGTCGCCTCCCTAAAAGTGGCATAACTTTTGTTCCGTTTGAAATATTTCTATGAAATTTGGCCATCGTGTGTAAATATGAATTGTCTTTAAGACTGTAAAATGTCATTTCGAATTTTTTACTTTTGGACGAAATATTGACAAAAAACCTAAGGGGTCTTTTTGGCGCACCCTGTATAATGTGTATATGCCAATTAAAAAGTAAAAATGAATATTTCAATCATATTTTAAAAGGCATTGAGCTTTCCTGTTCAAAGGGAATCAGCCATCATAGCGGAAGTAGGAAACTAAAATGTTTATGTGAGGAATTATTATTACGACCATGAAGGTTAATTTCATGATTAGCCTATAATAGCAGGAAAGGTAATTATTCTTTGGTATTTTTTGCCCGATGATGTGTAAAATTGCAAAGGTTTATCTGGGGTATTTGAAAGTAGACCTTCGTAAGTCTACACTATAATGGCGAAATGTTCTCTGTCATACCGCCCTCTCTCTATCTCCCGCACACAGACACCGAGTCTTAGGTTTTGTCCTATGAGTAAGAAAGATAGAACTTTGAGATGCTATAGCATAGTATAGCTGCTGCTATAGTCAGTGGCGTAACTAGGAACTCGGGGGTCCCTAGACAAAATATGAAGGTGGGGCCCTCTCCCTACGGTACTTATTGAAATGTATTATTACTTATTAATTTACTGAAATGCTGATGTATATGAACAAGGTACAAGTACAAATTACAGTAAACTGTAAGTTCCTAACAAGGCTGAAATGACAATTAGCCTATGACATGTGCGACTGAAGTTAAATAGGCTGGCCTTAACGGCCTATGTAAGGTTTGGTTGAAGTCCTTTGCTATAGTGTGAAGTCATTCAGTCAAAACCCAGAACTCTTTTTCCAATGAGATGCGCAATTTATTTCACGGAAATAAGTTTCTATAAAAAAATGTCAACACCATGCAAATGCAATGACGCATTTCCGGGACCGGAAAGTTATCACCACTGAAATGTACTATATAGCTACTGGAATGCTGATAGCCTATGAAAGTTCGGATTATCGCTCACTCAGAAAAAGCCAATGATTCTTTAGAGCAAATCCCAGCCCAG
>CAMAOG010000150.1:0-15474 GCA_945859605.1 Lumbricus rubellus | reverse complement strand
AAATTGACAGGTCTATATACCGTCCCTTCAAGGTTGCCCATATTCAGGAGGGCTCCCAGTCTAACTCCGGTTGAATAAAACAGTCCTAAAAGTAAAAACAGTCAGAAACGAGACAGAGAAATCTGACGTAGAGTATACATTAGGAGTATTGAACAGGCCGTCGAGCACTGCGCTCTGCTGTCCATGGCGACAGGGCCGGATTAAGGCATGTTTAACATGTTCGGCTAAACAGGGACCACCACAATTTAGTGGCCCACACACATGCGGAAAAGAAATTGTTTCAGGAAATGTTTAATATTTTTAGAAAATTTCGACCAAACGACTAAAAAGTCATCAGAATTTTCAGCTGAAGATCCGCAAAAGATTTCCCGAACAGGGCCCCACATTTCTTAATCCAGCCCTGCATGGCGACTTATTGGTCCCTTCATCTATTCTGCGACAATACAGAGGCGTTCATTCTATGTGGATAGTCCAACAACATGGAACGTGTATCCATTGACTATACGCTGTACAGTACCTCCCAAACTGCTCTCAGTTTCACCAACTGTTGAAGACTGTTTTTTTAATTTTTTTCTTGGCCTGGGTTATAGAAAACCTCCAAATCACTAAGGGGCGCTATATAAATTATGATCGATTGATTGACTGATAATCGATGTTTCTCCTTGCATTTGTAAAAGATGTCGACAACAATGGCATCTGCAAAGGCTGCACATCGTGCCGAACAATAAGCAGCAGCAGTCCTGTTTCCGTCGGAGGATATGGCACCGACGACCAAGTGATGCTGGGAAGAAGAAGCTCCAGCAGCATCAACAGCATCACCAGCAGCAGCAACCTCATCCACTCGACGACCTCAAACTTGGGCCAGGGATGCTCGAGTAGTGATGACCGCAAGAAGAAGAAGAAAGCAAGGACGACGTTCAGTGGGAGACAGATCTTCGAATTGGAGAGACTGTTCGAAGACAAGAAGTACCTATCGTCCATCGAAAGAGCGGAAATGGCCGACCTACTGACAGTCACCGACACACAGGTATACATGTAATACCAGTGATGTGAGAATTGTGGGAAAATAACTGCCGTTGAGGGATGGGGGACTATGATCTACTTGGAATTGAGGTTTGAAGAAAGCCTAGGGGTGAAACCCCTAACCCCGGCAATTCTCACCCTGCATGATTAATACTTCCAGACTCTCAGTCCCGTTTGTTCGTTGAAAAGCCGTGCTTTACTGTGGTTTGTGGTTGGCCTGGCGGTACGAATAGCCTCAGTCCTGAGCTGCGCCTGGTCCCTATAGATATCACTCTGTCTCTGATGACACATTCTACAGTTGTAATGATATTCGGTGCAGTTAAAGTTGTGCTGTTTAAAGTTGTCACTGTTAGGGGGACATTGCGGGGATAAAAATCCATTATGTGGAAATGGTGAGGGAATGGGGATGAAGGCTAGGGGGTGATGAGAAGATGGTGATAGGGTTACACGGAGATGGGAGAGAATGGGGTTAAAACTACAAATGCGGGGTGGCAATGGAGACACATTTCTATCCCATGGAGTGTCATTTTGCAGTGTACAGTCCTTTTTCCAGCCTGTTGGTCCATCCTTTGAACAGGCTGGTTGATTCGTCTTTCCGCTAACAGTCCTTGGCAATTAACTATAGCCTAATTCCAGTCGTGCATGGAAAGTGACTCAATCTCTCGCTTAGCCAATATAAGCCGCCCACGTAACTATTAGATTTCAGGAACTTGCGAACAGTATTGACATTATTTCTAGAGGGTATAATGCTCATCTCTAGCGGAGGTTAATCGAGAATGCACGACGCGCTGTCTAATTGAGATGCTCGTATGGGGGAATCAAAAGTTCCCCATTAGCAATACCCCCCATATGGTTGCAATGCGCATGCGTTAAACGCGGATCTTCTCCGATTAACTTACTGAACGGGCGTAAATTTTTCTCAATCCTGGTAGGTTAACTCCCTATGCTCTAATCAAGGCTGTTTTTAAGGAATTTTTAGAACTGCAAAACTCCTTCTTTTCCTTCCCATCTTCCATGGTAAATTGCTTCCAAACGGAGGACAGTGACCATTTTTTGATTGTTTTAACTGTACAAAAATGCTTCTACAACTGCACAAATCCATTTGGAACTGCACATTTTGTGTACAACTGCACGTTAAAAAGCCCTGGCTCTATTAATAACCCGTCTTAACCGGGTGCTCCGTTCTACTGCTCGTCTTAGTTGGCACATCCCGAAGTATGCCTCTGTCTCAGCATACATGCGTGATACACTGCACTGGCTCCCAGTCACGCAGAGTACATCTCCTACATGATAGCTACTCTGGTCTGGCGATGCCTTCTTGGTAGTGCCTCTGCTGCCTACCTGAGAGTTCTTTGTTGTCCGGACACAGCTGAACACTGAGCACTTTGTTCTTCTGCTAATGGGGAACGTTTGGTTCCCCGTACGGCACACAAGCTCCTCGACTAGACACCGTCGTGCATTCTCAATTAGTCTCCGTTAGAGATGCCCTACTCTCTAGAAATAATTCCAATACTTTCTTGCAAGTTCCTGAAATCTAATTTTATCATTACTGCCGTGGCTGGGCTGCAGGGAGCGCTTCTGCATGAGTAGGTAGGCCTAACTTGAAGAAGAGGGAACATTGCTCACGTATTAATTCTAGCTTAGCTAAAGCAAATTTAAAGTTGCATCGTAAAGTCAAACAATTTAAAGGACTGTAAATTCACTAACAATTTCGTGGCTCGCCAACTTCAAAATTACTGTTGTGTTCGTAGGTGAAAATTTGGTTTCAAAACCGACGAACAAAATGGAAGAAACAGGAGAACATCAGTAACGCCAAAGCGGCGGAATACAAGGTCGGCGGAGAGAGACATCATAACAGCCTCAGCACAACCATCTGCCAGCCAATCAGACCGCCGCATTCGTCGATGACGCATAGTTGACTGTTCCCGCCAAACTCCAGTAAAGCAGACGACATATCTTCTTATATAATAAATAAATTATATAGCACTATGTTTTGTTGGGATATCTTCGATCACAAAGCTCACATTTAGACTTGCTAAATGCCTTAAAATGCAACAGTATAAATAGGGTTATGCGGAGATGGGCTTCAAAATCGAATCAGATATCATTTTATTAAGGCAACAACCGTAGCACGTTTATCACAAAAACAGATTAACAACTTTAACATCAACATTAATGATTAACATAACATGCAGAAAGAATAAACTGTAAGCTTACAATTACCATAAGAATAAACAGTATAGGCCTATCATAAAGCAAAGGATCATAATATACAGTTGAGCACTTAGGCCTAAAGGGGAAACCCCATGCAAAGGGAGAAGTCCCGCTATCATGCACGGGTATACCCCAATATCAGTCGCTGGCGGAATGGCAGATCAGACAATGTAAACAATTCTCATACTAAAACTTCGTTTCAGTATGAGAATTGTAAAAAAGTAATTGGAGCTAGACTATATAATAATCGACATGGAGTTAGAGTGAGCAATAAAGACTTTACTATAAATAGGCTACATATGGTATACTGTTTGTCTTTGTATATGAAAATAATTATAAGCTTAGACGGTAAATACGGTTGCACTCGAGTAACCGTGAAACCCTACAGAGAGAGAATATCAATTTGAAGAAAGACTATAGCACACACAGACATGTGAATAATATATATATATATAATTGTATATATATATATATCATACAGCCACATAAAATGCATGTGTATATATATAGGCTATGTATATATATATATATATATCATACAGCCACATAAAATGCATGTGTGTGTGTATCACTGTATAATTATACATAATATATTTATGTATAAGTTCTACTGTGTTGCACACCTCGTGCACGGCTGCGCAGCTTATTATCGCAGGCAGCATGATGCTGATAGCTTTGTAAAGTGTTCATCTACATGTATTATAGAGTCAGCATGGGAGTGTCATTATTTTGTTGAACAATCTGCTACAGAAGGTTCCCTGTGTAGTGTTGCACAATCGATTTGAAAGTGCTATCATTACAAAATTAAACAGTGAACTCATATACATGTGGAATTGTGTATTGTAATTTTATATGCAATGCAAAACTTGAAACCACTTAAGCTGATAGTTTTTCAGTTTATCTTATCAATGTGATTAAAGATTTGGGCCGAATCATCACATCGTGTCCAAGGTCTATAGGCCTAGCCAATAACTGCTTTATAATATTTTTTAATCATCGTCCCTTCTGCATATAATTTCGTCCATAGATGTAAAAACGATGGAAACGGAATAAAAAACGGAAAAACGTCGTTTTATTCGAAAAAATAAAAAACGACAAAAAACGATAAAAAACGGAAACGGACAATAATTTCACTTTGCTACATCTGAAACCGCATTTTAACCTTGAAGGCCTTGATTAGGAACCTACTACACGCAGGCTATCTCTTAAAATGATGATGTTAAACGATGAAATAATGACTTTAGTTAGCTGAATCCTTGAGAGTTGGCGGAAAACATAAGGAATATCAGAAAAAATTAAAAATTAAGGAAAATAATAACAGAAATTAAATTAATAAATAAAGTTAAAGAAAAAATAAAAAACGATAAAAAACGATGGGAAAAATAAAAAACGAAAAAAACGACGTTTTTGGGGAGAGAATAAAAAACGAAAAAAACGTTTTTTACAACTATGATTTCGTCCAAATAGACTCAATTTTCATCGCATCGTCGTTGCTTGCATGACGTCGTCCCTTGTATTTAGTCTTCTAAATACACAACCCTCATCTCTATTATGCGACCGGCAATATAAAGTACACCCGTGACCCTTTTTATGTGGGACCTTCTAATCGGGACCTTTTAAAATCCCTTAGACACACTTGGATCCCAACCCGCCTGCTCTGCCACTTTCAGAACTCCGTCTGTTTTATTTGGATCAGCGCCATGGACGGAGTTTGGTCTCCGTTCTTGGGGGCTAACCCCGAGTCTGGGCCTTCTTAGGGGGGCTAGCCCCGAAAAATAATACCATTTTCATGGTAAAAATTTGAATCTGGGCCTTCTAGGGGCTTAACCCCCTAGCCCCTGATAAACTCCGCCCATGATCAGCGCCTTTAAGTAAGCTTGTTCTCGGTACTTCACTTTTGAGCAAAGTACGCATTTCTAGAATCAGATTAAGACGTTTCGAACCATGGGCTATCATGGTATAGCGGCATAGCCTACTGCAGGTCTAAATTAACAGCGTCTAAACGTTTACATGTGTTATCCGTTTTCGATCACCTGCCGTGCATCTTCATAATAATATCTGGTCATAAACACACCGCAGGTCTTATCAACTCATCGCATGATTGATGCGAAGATATCGAGACTTAAAATGCATCGATACCACCCGAAGCACAACACACCCAGCCAGCAACATCATCATCAAGACCTTCAATCCAACGCCTGCATTTTTCAGTCGCTATCAACATCAATCTTTTTCCCTCTTAACATTTTCCGACGAGCGGCGGAGCTCAACCTTTCCCCCTTCCCGGAATCCCCCGCTCGTCGCTTCCCTCCCTCTGAGCCCGTGGCCATCAACCACCCCCGGTTGATCCGCCCGCTGGGGACCCATCAACCCCTTAAGTGGCAAACCATCGCAATTTCGATCAAGAAGGGATCGCGTTTCGACCCACCCGCCGTTCAGAAACCGATAGATTTCGATGATTTAGTATACACGGCAGGGACCACCCCAAGTATCAGCGCAGCTATACTTAAACACATGTGTGTTTACTTGCAGACATGCGAGTACGTATACTATATATATATGCATATGGCCGACATACAGATAATATTCATACACATAATAAAGTAAGTATAACTAAGCAAGCAAGCAAACAAGCAAGTAAGTATGTAAAGAAGCAAATAAGTAAACAAGTAAGTAAGTGAGTAAGTAAGTAAGTGAGTAAGCAAGTAAGTAAGCAAGTAAGTAAGTAAGTGAGTGAGTGAGTGAGTGAGTGAGTGAGTGAGTGAGTGAGTGAGTGAGTGAGTGAGTAAGTAAGTAAGTAAGTAAGTAAGTAAAACTCATTTTGACAATGACATCTGCCGATTGGAAGGCTCAGTTGACCGAGAGTGTCAACCATTACCCTAAACCCACTCCACTAACACTCACTCGCCTGCAAACTTGTCTGCCTGTGTTACTAACTCTCTCAGACTATCACCCCACTCTGCATAGTTTCTATATGTGCTACTATATATCTCAAGAAACTCTGCTTGCCCGCCTGTCTGTCTGTTTGTCTGTTTTATTAACTCTTTCACCCACTCCATCTCTCGGTCAATCTGTCGGTCCACCTTTCGTAAGTCCCTCCACGCATCCGTAGTTGGGGGGGGGGGGGTAGGGATCCTCGGACGCAGAAGTCATGTAAACTTGTAAAGGCCTACGTGTAGATCTAAAGTTCTGCGTGGTGAAAGTGCTGCGTGGTGTGTATGTATATTCCGATGTATGCATGCATGTAATGTATGCATGTATGTATGTGTATGTATATTCCGAGGTGTGGATCGTAAATATAATCGTCGGATCAAGATCTAAATGATGAGGATTCGTTTTATCAGAGAAACACTTAATTCCCGTCGCTGTATAAGAAGAAGATATCATATGCCTCGATGATCCTATACCTATCATTGAACGCAGCATGGAGGGATGGCAGCGGAGAAGTAGGAATGGAGGGGTAGAGTGAGGGAGGGAGGGACAGAAGGACATAGGGAGGAAGAAAGGGAGGAGGGACGGATGGAGGGGCGGAGAGAGGGACGGAGGGAGGGACGGAGGAAGGGAAGAGGGACGGAGGTACAGAGGGAGGAAGAAAGGGAAGAGAGAAGGAGGGAGGGAGAGTGGGAGGGAGGGAGGCACAGAGGAAAGGAGGCAGACAAGTGCATACATGCATGATTACATTCATATATGCATGCATCATCATCATCATCATCATCATCATCATCATCATCATCATCATCATCATCATCATCGTCGTCGTCGTCATCATCGTCATCATCATCATCATCATCATCGTCATCGTCGTCATCATCGTCATCATAGTCATCATCCGATCATCGTCATCATCATCATCATCATCATCATCATCATCATCATCATCATCATCATCATCATCATCATCATCATCATCATCATCATCATCATCATCGTCGTCGTCATCATCATCATCATCATCATCATCATCATCATCATCATCATCATCATCATCATCATCATCATCATTATCATCATCATCCATCATCATCTTTGTCATCATCATAATCAACGTTGTAATCATCGTCGTCATCGTTATTATCGCCATCATCATCATCGTCGTCATTATCATCATCGTCGTCAAAATAATCGTACTATAATGATAGACTATAGAGGACGTTGTGCCTATAGGTATGAGGTACTAATAGCGTGATAGCTTCGAGAAAATAAGAAAAACACAAGCAGCGAATTAAGAGATGAAGATGTCACCCATATGCCACCACTACTCCCCTATACACTACTACAACCCTATACACTACTACACCCCTATATAATACTACAACCCTATATGGACCCCTTTATAATATACTACTACACCCTATGCTACTATACTCTATCAGCGCGTTTGGCATTGCGTATGCCATCTAGCGAATGCTGTGCGCGAGATGTCGAGGCTGATCACGTGGTTTTGGTCAATTTCAGTCTAAAACTGTTATAAGCCATCAAGGCTACTGTAATTTAATCTAATCCACGATGCAAGTATCTTTGTACTGTATTGTATTTAAACATTTATAAAGAGCCTCTAGTAGGGTGAACCGTTCAGAGGCGCTCTCAGTGCGCAAGGCCCCGCGAGAAGAAACAGGTTTTGAGAAGAGACAAAGCAGAGGAGAGAATACCAGAAAGAAGTGTAGAATTAATTATCTGTAGTGTATCACGTCTTTTAGGATAGGTGTAGATGTAGGCAGGAAATGTCAGCAACTTAATTTTCTTAACCTTAGCTAATCTCAGCACGTGTCTAATAAAAACAAGAATATTTTTACATGCTTAACGACACTGCCATATCAATGATGATAAGTGTCGTCCTCCTCCTTTGTCCAGGCTTGGCATTGGCACTGGCACTGGCAGAGTGCGACCAGTGGCGGAGTTGGTTCGACGATTAATCAACAGAGCATTATATTTTATACACGCGTTCGCTGTGAGGCGCAAGTAGAACTTTCGAACCAGTTTTCGGCACTGGCCGGGATTTGCAGAACGACCCTGCAGTGTTTAATCTAGGCATCTCCGAGGAGGGAAGAGTTCCCCATAAATGACAACCCCAAGAAAATGTTGACAGAACGATGGTATTTCTTCTGTTTACATTATTGTAGGCCTATCATATGAACTGTTACAATATGCAAAGTTATAGTGGTCATAGCCTACTCAACAGAGTTCGATTCCTTAATGGGTGAAAGTCCAGAGCGCTTGCGTTCTAGGCAGACCCACACATGGGCTAGGTCATTATGGACAAGAGGAGTCACTTTCCGTTGGAAAATTGTCACCTGTTGCTTAGCTATACTACCTCTTGGTGTCTAACAAATTTATTTGCACTAAATCACCTCTGATACAGTGATACACAAATCGAAACTGAGAAATTTCATTTTGAGTACGAATTTAAAAATTCATGATTAGGCCTATAGGCTATCTAAAATAATTTACGGCCTATAGCCCATACCTGTCGATTTCTATAGTTAACAGGACAGACGTTGTTATAAGCTCACTGCGTGGCGACTTGCGTTATCAATTTTACATTTAATAACCTGCACGAAAACAGCCGTCATCGTAATTTCATGTTATGCTTTTCAAGGTCTCGCAACAAAACATATCCATCCGTGACCATTCCCCCCTCCTGCAAATTATAGCGGCTGATGCTCATGACTCTAGATTAGTCTAGACTCTAGAACATATGGAATCGTTTCAGCAAGGCGCTACATTATGTGATGCATTCAGCAGGTCAATGCCTGCATAGATATAAATAAAGTCGTACGTGCGTACGCTCGTGCGCGTGTTTGCCTTGTGTGTTCTCTTTTGCGAGTGACAAATTGCCAATGGTTGGACGGCGGGGAAGCCTCAACATGTATGACTTGTTTAATAATAAAATGCGGAAAACAACGAGTGGTTTGATTTCCTTCTTATCCCCCTCGAAGAAAATATTAATTGCGAGCGATGAGCGATAATAGGGAAATCGTCGACGGTATGTTTGCGCCATTTAGCCGCGGACAAGAACTGAAAATAAGTGCAATAATAGCGCCCGGCCATGCAGCCGCGGCTCTCGGGCGGCGCACTACTTGAATGAACGGCGCAGTGATACTCGAGTGCGGTCATATCTCGACGACAGATGTCGTCCAACGACCACAACACTCAACAACTGCCTAGCAAAGCGGACCCATCCGCTGGAGGACGCTAGCGTCGGATTTATAAGCGTCGCAGTCAAGTCGTGACTCTTGATATCGTTAGTCTTCGGACGCCAGCCACCGCGGATGAATCTAGGGAGAGAGACGGACTGTGGGAGGGGGAGGGAGGAAGAGAAAAAGGGGGGAAGAGTTGCTACTAGTAGGACGACATCTTCTTGCTCCTCTCTCGCGAGGGCGATACCTCTTTCGACGCCATCTTTGCGGTCGTCGTCGTCGTCGTTCGAGTTTCTCTTATCTTATCTATCATCTCTCATCTGCTGCTGCGATTATTGCTGTCGGAAAACAAGACGGCCGCCGAGGCGAAATTAAGAAGGAACGAAAACACACAAACACACAAACACACATCCATTATAATCTCTATATGTATATATAAAGATATATGCACATAATATATATATATATGCATGTGCTTAAATTATGTATTTATGCGTGTATATATACACACACAATTTATTACGAGATGATTGGTCAGATGGGGAATGGCCTATAGAGAAGGACAGGAGAGGAGAGAAGTCAGGAGAAGAGAGGAGAGCAGATACAGCAATATGCTTTTCCCTTCCATAAAATTACAAAATCTTAGGTCTATGCCTAATAGACCAATGTACTGAATATACGTCTTATATTCGATTATACTGTACAGCATGGCATAGTATAGCATGGTATGGTATAGTATGGTATAGTATGGTATGGTATAGTTTGGTATGGTATAGTATGGCATAGCATGGCATAGCATAGTATGGCATAGCATGGCATAGTATGGCATAGTATGGCATAGCATGTTATAGCATGGTATAACATGGTATAGCATAGCATAGTATAGTATAGTATTGTATAGCATAGTACAGCATGGTATTGACTAGTATAACATTGAATAGCATGGCATAGCATAGCATAGTATAGCATGCAACATATATTGTGACAAATGATATAGCATAATTATAACTTTTGTAGTATACTATACTACTATACTATATGGTACAGTGTAGAATAGATATAGTATGGTATGGCATCGCATAGTGTATTCATGACTTGGCACAAGTACTTCTCCTTAGCGTGCTATAGACACTTGGCTGTGCAAACTATGATGATGATTAACTGCGCATCTTGTTTGGTGTTCTTTGTGTCCGTGGCGCAGGCGTGGGAGTCAATGCATGGATGAAGAGAGAGACGCCTTTGGATGGAGGATGGTCGATTTGAATGCATGTGGTCAGAGATGCTGCTACTGCTGCTACTGCTGCTGCTGCTGATGCTGCAGATGGGGAAGAGGCACACTCTGCTGGAGAAGAAGAGGAAGGAGAAGAGGAGGAAGAGGAGGAGGAGGAGATGGATGCATCAGCGTCATTTAAGGGCAATCAATCAATCAAGCAATCAATCAGCATCAACGCTCTGCATCTTATTTCACCCAATTGGACATCGCGGTACTCTTCCTCCCTCCTTCCCTCCCTCCCTCCCTTCTTTCCTCCTCCCTCCCTTCTTCCCTCCTCTTCCTAGTGTTCGCCTCCTACTCCAACTCCTCCTCTTCCTATTCTTCTTCTTCTTCCTCCTCCTCTTTCGTCCCGCCTCCTCCAATGCAATACCCTCCCTCCTCTCCTCCTCCCTTGACACCTCCTCTTCCTACTCTTCCTTCTACTACTCCTCCTTCTCGTCCTCCCCTTCCTAGTCATCCTCTTCCATTTCTCGTCCCACCTCCTCTTCTTAATCATGCTCTTCCTCTTCCCTTCTCCATCCCTTTCCTCCGTGCTACTGTGCCTCCTTATGCTCTTCTTCCTCCTCCTCCTCCTTCTTCTTCTTCTTCCTCTAAGAGACCTCCTTCTCATCTTCCTTCTCATTCTCCTTCACACGTTCTCCTTCTCCCCCTTCTCCCCTCCTCTACCTCTTCCTCCGGCTCCTCCTCCTTCTCCTCCATCTTCCCCGTTTGCTCCTCCACCACCTCCTCCTCCTCCTCTTTAATTCTTCTTCTTCTCCATCTCGTCCTCCTCATTCTTCTCCTTCCCCATCATCAACTCCCCTTCTCGGCCTCTCCCTTCCTTTCTTCTCATCACGCGCTGTGGTCTAGCAATTGCGCGTAAAGTGTTTCCTCGCGATAGAACTACTGTAACAGATCTCAGCTGGAACGTCGGCCAAGCAGTCGGTCGTTCGGTGGTTAATTCGGCCCACTATTTATTCGGCCCAAATGCAATGTGAAATTCGGCCTGCACGAAAATCGGCCTGTGGTGCATGGTCTACACTCCACCGTGGGGACCGAATTCGACCTCACGACATGCAATCCCCAAGAATATATTTATTATATTTTTACGAAAAAAAGAATTTCATCACGCAGACGATCGATGAAGAATTAAATCTATTAGAATAAAAATTAAGATAATGTGTTTACTTTTGACAGTGAAATTTTCGCGATTAATTTTATCGATTAATCGTAAACAATTAATCGGTTACTTTCGGTTTGATCGACTAATAAATTCTCTTATTTGATTTATGATGCTGAGCAGACAATTTTCGGCGTAAACAATATGCATGCGAACAATGAGAATTTGAAATGTTTTCGTGAGTAAAAAGATTTCGCTTTCCGTGGTGTAAATATAGAAGACTGATATAATTATTTTCACCTTCAGCGTGTGGCTTGATGAAAGGCTTTGTGTAGAAAATAAGCTGCAACTGATTCAAAGTGACTGTACACATTGTCAAGAGCTGTGCAAGTCTTTAATAATATATATGCTATAACCAGGCCATAAGTACCTGCAGGCTGCAGCCCTAACATATGTATTATGCATATCACATAATTATGTACACATGCACACACGCACACAAACACCCACACACGCGCGGTACGCTCGGCCATGTTCTTGAAGTAATCCCAGTTTATTACAATAATAAACATTAACGCTTCGATATTATGTGGAACATGATAATTATGATTATATATTTCTGTTCTGTATATCTTGTAGACCCCTATCTATAATATACATGTGTGTGTATATATATATATATATTGCATACATCATACATCCGTCATATAGACGATATTCTGCTCATATCTGCTCTTCGTTTGTATCATTTTCTAAATCCCAATACGCAGAACGTGCAATAAAATCGTACAAAACTATCGAGAAAATCCTCCATTTTACATCTACTTTATAATACATGCGAAGCAGCTTAAGCCATCGCGTTAAAAACGACATCGTTTGTGCCATCCCAACCGTACCACGTTCGGCTTCATCGGCGAGAAAACCCGAACTAGTTTACGACCGGAAATCGCCTACAATGTACTCATAGAACTACACTGCTTTGCAGCCGCACTTCCGGTCGTTTAACTACTTCCGTTTCCGGTCTGTGAGAAGTCGCAAGGGGTCGCGGGATGTGCGAGAAATCGTCTGCGCGCGTGGCGGCGATATCTAGGCGAATAACGTTTAATATAGGAGCCGACATATCGCCGCGGTTTTGAATGGGGTAATAGGGTAATGGCGTCGATTGGTTTCCGAGGGAGGGAGGTAGAAAGGGTAGAGGGGAGGGTGGGGGAGAGCTGTTGCCGTGGAAGCCGGCGATGGAGAGAGGGCGCTAGAGTCGTTTCATTTCGCGCCAAAAGACGGAGTCGATGTCGTTTGGCGGCAATGAAAGTCAACGAAGTAGAAGCGCAATTCAATCGAGCGGGAGATGGGCGATGGCCGAGCGGAACAGCGTGAATGGCTTGGACGGTGGCGGCCGTGGCGGTGGTGGTGGCGGGGTGGCCCCCCGCCTGCGTTGGCCGATCGCCGCCAATCATGGCCGATGAAAGGCGACTTTTTAATCAGCGAGATGAACTTTATATTGGCACATCATCGATGATTTCCTTATCATTGATCAAGCAATGCCAATGGTCACCGACACCCACCCATCCAAACATCCACCACGCCGTCGGGGTGACGGTCCAGATGGGTAAAGGCTTTTTCGCTGGTCCCTGTGGCCACCTCCCCGCCCGACGGTCTAGGCTGTGTAACCCTCTGCGATTTGTAAACAGGGCGAGTGGTGTGTTTCGAGTTGATGTGATACGCGTGTTCTGTAAGCGACCGATTTGTTGTTAGAGGAAGTCGAGTGTGGGTTGCTGTAAAGTCCATTGTTTGTGACCCAATAAAAAGTTGTTAGCTTAGCTGTAGTGCTATACAATAACAAGCTTTGTTTTTGAACAGTTCAACTAAATCGTCAGCTGTTGCTTATCATCGACTGTTGTTCTGTTTCTATTTTGTTGAGCATGAATTGGTTGCTTGTGATGCGCTTGTCTGGTGAAAGAAGGAAGGAATGAAGGAAAATAGGAAGTAAGGAGGAAAGAGAGGAACTGGAAAAAGGAAGGGAGGGAGTAGAAGTATAATAATAGTAATAATTATGATACTAATAATAATTTATAATAATTATAATAATAATAATAATATTAACAGTAATTATAATAATAATAATAACAATAATAATAATAATAATAATGATTAGTATTGTTGTAATTATGGTAATTATTATGATTATGATTATTATTATTACAATTAATATTATTTTTAAAAATTATTTTATGACTATTCAGCGCCTAAATGCAGTCGCTTTCTTCAGCGTTTGTCCCAACGCCATTCCATAACATCGCTCCGCCCCAACTTTTGCAATTCCGAGTGATCATAAATTCATAATAGGCTATAGGCTATAGGCTACATCGGGGAAAAATAACAACAGCAACAACAACAATAATAAAACAATATCAACAACAATGATGGATAGAAGAACGGAGACTGTATATTGCATATACGATCTGTATATAATTCTCGTGAAAGCCAAGTAGGGGTCAATTTAAGGCCATGGTCCGGGAGCGAAGAGTAATCTCTCTATTCGAGATCGTTAATCGCTGATGCGTGCATGGTGCACCGCCACGAAATCAACGGACCGCTATAGTATCGAGTCAATTGAAGCGAGGCGAGCAATGAACCGTGAAATATTCGCCAACCATCCAAAGATGATTCAGGAATTGAACCGAGGACGTTAACGCGTCTCAGACCGACAGCCCCACCCTCCCCTGACCAATATACGATAGAACGCGCTCGATAGATTATTGAATTCAATCTAATCAAATCATTTCTAAAAGTCGTCTCAACGCGTTCTGCGTTGTTGTATTTATATCAAGGCGCTATATAATCGCGGATTTCAGCAAAGAATCTATATCGAATTGACTTCCGGTTATGGGTATGGTTTACGTTGCGCACGTCACGTCGTAAAACGCCATAGATACGTCACTTGCTATATATAGGCTACACGTGTTACATATTACATCATGTGATACACACGCCGCGTTTATATACGACACTTGTTTCATGTATATATATATATATACGTCCGTGGTGCATTAAAGGAAGACATCTAAAAATGCTCTACAAAACATTATACAACTTGTTAGATTAGATGGATAAAACGCAATATTTTCTACAAAAAGTGAAGTTTGCATTCCGCTCGACCGCCATTTGCAAATTCAACAAAGCCGTAGGGTTGCCAGATTTCCGAAACGCGTTGTCCCGGAATCACGTTGTAAAGTCGCCCAAAAGTCGCGAGACGATCAGGGAGGGGGAGAGGGAGGTCTTTTCTGCCACAGCAACGCGTGGCCGGGTACAGCTAGTATATATATATATATATATATATATATATATATCAGAACTTTCAGAAGATGAGATCACATAAGATGATATGGCATGAGTTAAAATTACATAAGATGAGATTACATAAATGAAATTTACATAAGATTAGATTACAAGGGGTTAGATTACAAAAAGAAAAATACATAAGACGAGATTAAGCTTACATAAGAAGTGATTAGATAAGATGAGATTACATAAGATGAGATTACATTAAATAAGTTAAAATTTACATAGGATGAGATTAAATACATGCATTATCGAAATTGTAGAAAAAATTACGGGGGTGGGTGGGCCCGTTGGGTAGACGTTGACATACGTGGAATTTGGGTGTGCAATGAAGACTTTACCATGGGGCCCAAAGAAAGACCCAAGACCCCCAGTAATTTTCACCATGA
>CAMAOG010000149.1:27500-31875 GCA_945859605.1 Lumbricus rubellus | reverse complement strand
CCCCGCCCCACAAAGTTATTAGATTACACCTTTCCAACATTTCCACGTAGCCCAAAATCACTTTTCAGCCTTCTTTGAACTCTTCTCTAAGCTTGTTTAGCAATGTTTGCATGCTGTAGAACAGCGTTTGTCACTCGACAGCATGTAGCATGTAGCATGTGACGGGGATTTATTTTACACAATAATATTGTTTGAACAGCACTCGAAACCTCTTCATTTGCATAAATAAACATGTCGTTACATAAAATTAATACGGTTGTTACGAATTACCTTTTAAAGAGTGTTCGATCTTAACCTGCCGTTGTTAGCGCTCTGTACTTGTAAGATGACGATAAAGATTAAAGAAGGTGTGGAAAATTCTGCCTGCTGAGATTCACTGATTAGTTTTAGCCGTATATTTTTGCCGTGCTATTCCAATAATGAACGTGTAGCTTAAATTAGTTCATCATATTCTTTTCACCAGTGTTATTAGACCTACTGTACACCTTTTCAACCTTTCTTCGTATATCCCCAAAATCACTTCTTCAGCTCCATTTTTAACTCTTCTCCAAGCTTGTTTAGCAATGTTTACATTCAGTAGAACAACGTTTGTCACTCGACAGCATACATGTACATGTAGCATGTGACGGGAATTTATTTTACACAATAATATTGTTTGAACAACACTCGAATCCTCTTCATTTACATAAATAAACATGTCGTTACATAAATAGGTTGCCGCTCGCCGAACTGCAAGCCATCCTTGCGCAACATACATGTGTATTATAATATTATAAAGTAAATATTTAAACAAATGCGTCACCACATAGACCATTGATTTAAATATTTCGGCGCAAACCATTTCACAAATAGAATTAATGGACATTCATATATATATATGTATATATATATATGTATATATATTGTAAATATACGAGATACATATACATATATATATATACACACGAGATTTATATATATATATGCAAATATAATATATATATACTGTAAATATATGAGATATATATATATATATATATATATATATATATATATATATATATATATATATATATATGCGTATGTGCGCGTGTACCAACCAGAGCGTAACGATGATAGGCTGAGGGCGACGACATTTTATTATTGTAGACGAAAATATACGATCAATGGTCTACGGCGGCTTGCGTTTAGGCCTACAGCTGAGAGTGGCTATATTTCTATCGATCCACGCTATGCAGAAAGAGAGTACAAGGCAGACTAGACAGATGCAGGCGTAGAGAAGAGAGACAGACAGTAGAGAAGACAGTAGAGAAGACAGTAGAGAAGACGCAGACAGACAGAAGCAGACAAACAGACAGACAGAAACAGACAGACATAGAGAGACAGACATAGAGAGACAAACAGACAGCGAGAGTCATTGAAGAGGACAGAAGCAGAGATATGTAAAGATACAGATATGCAAAAACAGGCAAATAGAGAGAGAAAGAACGACGTACAAAACACAGAGACAAATACATAGACACAAACAGACAGACAGACCGAGGGAGGGAGGGAGGGAGGGAGGGAGGGAGGGAGGGAGGGAGGGAGGGAGGGAGGGAGGGAGGGAGGGAGGGAGGGAGGGAGGGAGGGAGGGAGGGAGGGAGGGAAGGAGGGAGGGAGGGAGCTACAATTGAGCTACCTCAACAGAGCGAGAATTAAAGAGACAGACAGAACGACGTACAAAAACACAGAGAGAGACACAGACAGACAGACATATACATAGACAATAGACATACAGACAGACAGACCGAGGGAGGTAGGGAGAGCTTCAATTGAGTTACCTCGACAGAGCGACAGCGAGAATTAAAGAGACAGACAGATAGACAGACACACACAGACAGACAGACAGGCAGACATACAGAGAGTGAAACACCTGTGTTTACCACATCGGGCGCGGCCTACTTCCCATTAAGCCTCGCCTCATCGACCAACTGCACGGACGGACTAACAACGTCACGCGCTCAATACTGCTCCTTCTATTGATGAGAGAGTAGCTTACCTGGGACAAAGTGTCGACATTATACATGTACATGTACAGGTGAAATCGTCAACTTGAATTATTATTGTACATGTAAGACGAAGAAGCCCTTTGGCCGAATCGATAAATATTTCGTCAGCAGAATTTTACCACAAACGGCATCTTGAGGATATAATTATTACTATAGCGTAACGTAATGATATACGATGAAACGGATTTATAAGCACACACGTAATACAGGTGAGATATTACACGTTTTCAGATAATAATACCCTGAAATAGTTGAGATGTTGTGTGTGTGCGTGTGTGTGTGCGTGCGTGTGTGTGTGTGTGTGTGTGTGTGTGTGTGTGTGTGTGTGTGTGTATGCGTGCGTGCGTAGTACGTGTTTGTTGTAGCGCCCCTTTCATCTAGACTTCCACATAAAGGATCTCCAGAGTAAATAAGCGCTGAGCAATCGCAGGTGAAGGACTTGCGCATGATCCCTACTCGGCGGCTTGAGGTGGATTCGAACCCGCAACTTTTCGGCTCCATGTAACCGATCATAACCTTACACCACCATCACCACCACACCGCCAAGATTCACTAGCTAGGCAAGATGCAATTCCTGTGTGCATGAATCAAACCATATGCAGGTAAATACAATCATGGAGGACTTTGCACCTCCAATAATTCTTGAAATAATTTATATTCATCACCAAAATCGGCTTCAGATGTCTTTGTCCGATAGTTGTGTATGACTTGAGCCGCATTTTGTACGAGCCATTTAAGTTGGCCAATAGCACACAATAAAAAGGTGTATAAGGAGAACCCGATAATTATAATTATCAACTTTTACCGATAGAGACGAAGGTTGAAGAAAAAATTTTCTGCGGTAGCCTAAATGTATAACCAAGAATTTGGTTAGTGAGAAACAGACATGAAAAATGTTTTAAAAAATAAACAAACAAACAAAAACAAACATGCACACACGCAGAGGCACAAATTATATACGCCACATGCACATAGACACATACATGCACGCGTGTGCGACCTATTGGCTGAGCGGTAACGTGCTCGCTCACGGAGCGGGCGGTTGCGGTTCGAATCCGGGTAACGACCTTGGGCAAGTTGTTTACGCACACGTGCCTCTGTCACCAAGCATGCAGTATAATTTGGTACCAGCGTAAGCTGGGAAGTAAACGGCAAGTCCTGGAAAATCACTGGCCCCGTGTCCAGGTCCTGGACCTTGGGGTTCGTCCATTACCGGCTCAAGGGCCTAGAAAAGGAGATGAGCGCCTCACCAACGGAGATCCTGCGTGGCCGAGTGGGTTGTAGCCCGCTCGCCGCGCCGGTGGCCCGGGTTCGATTCCCGGTCAGAGATTAATTTCTCGGAACTTCACTGCTGGTGGCTCATTCGCAATATAAACGTAGAGTGTGAGGTTGTACTCTGCCTCCGACTGTAAAGGCCCTTTGGTCATACACGGTCGTTAAAACTACTTTCCTATACCAACGGGCCTTCGGCCCTCTGATGTCTTTACTTACTTTACATGCAAGCACCCGAGCACGGCCGTCATAGTTTATTCTTGTCGCCCCCCCCCCCGTGGGGGGCTTGGGGACCAGGTTTCTGTGGGGGTGGGGAACGACCGTTCGGTGGAGGTAAAGCGCTGATGTGCATAGCGCTGACAGACGGAGGGCCCTCAAAATCTGTTTCGCCTATTGCTTCTCTAGTGTTTCTTTTTCTATTGACCTATTTTTTGTATGTTTGTGCAAACCAGGTTGTGAAATATTTGAAAACCTTTTTTAGTGTTTCATCTATTCTTATATGAGAATTTAAAAAAAACATTTCGAGCAGATTACATCAGTTTTAAAATCTCCATTCACATAATGCAACACAATATAATAGATGTAAACGACAGCAAGTGAAAGCATTTATGGGGAGTGCAATTCTGGGGGAAACCTTCGCATCTCATGGTAATGTCTATAATAAAAAGAATCCTTTCACACGCGCATACATACACATGCACAGATATTTAGACACACACACACACACACACATTCTTATAAATAGACGGTTTAATGTTCCGGCTACGAAGAATTCCACCACTGTTTTTCCATCTGACAGTGCCAGTCCTAAGTATCGATAAAGGAGGAGGGCGACGCAATTGACCTTTGCTATCACTTACATATAGTATTGTTGAACTGAAACTATCTATGACCACGGATGGGAGGAAAGAGGAAGGTGACTTCGTACGGACTTCGGTACGTTTACTTTAGCGAGAAGCCTTCTCTCGTGCATAGTAATTAAGTATGTCTGTCTGCTTGACTCTGTCTATCTGTCTGTATGTCTGCCTGTCCGTCAGTCCGTCTGTCAGACGCGTCTGTTCGCCTGCCCGTCTGTT
>CAMAOG010000149.1:0-22500 GCA_945859605.1 Lumbricus rubellus | reverse complement strand
GAGGATTACTTCTGGCTTGTTGTTCTTCTATGCATAAGTTGTGGCATCGTGCTGCAGAGTGAATATAATCAGCAAAGCTCGGCCTGGTTTAGGAATAAACAATACAAGAGTAAGTTGGCCATGAAATCCAAACAAAGAGCTCATTTCCTGGCGCCCATGCCTGGCTTTCATTCCCCACATGCCACTGTGCCGCCATGGTGAATGGTGGTACCAGATGTTTCACAACTCTTGCACCTTGACCTGCCTCACGCTGTTCCCTCTGTCACTGCACGGGTATATGTCAATGGTTATGAAGTGACATCATCGCAGCACACCATATATTGATACCATAGTTCGCATGTTTGGACTTCATGTGCTGCCTGAAGTTACACATGCAGCCACGGTAAGCTCATCCACTCAAAGATGTGTACTCCTTGGCAAATACTTAGCAGAAACACTTTTCTTATACATGCAACGGAAAACAGTAACTTAGTTGTTGTTCAGCCTTTCAGTGACATAGCCTATGAAGTGTTTTCTGCTCAATTGCCTTGCTGTAAAATCTCATGCACCGCGGTACTTCAGTATGCACGAAATCGTGTCCTGGACATTGGCAATTGGTCATTATTTGTGCTATAGCGTTTTCCAACGCCACTCTATATTCCAGAATTTTTTGTATTGCTTCTTTTGCACTAAATAGTACTGGACCAATTCTCGCTGTCATAATATCTTTTCATAAAATAGCGTTCGGCTCCATTGGAAAAATCGTCCTAAGGCTGGGATCCCGCGGGACCCCATCAGATATTTTATATTTAAAAAATAACCGTAAAAGTTAAACCGGATTTTATTAGATGTAAATAATGAGCGATGTCCAAGTGACAAATTCATAAAACGTTGTTAAAAAATATTGGCTAGTAAAAAAGTTACACGAGTCGAAATGGTGCTGGGGTCCCCGGGGACCCCAGTTGGTCACTTGAGGGTTAAATACAGTACTGGAAATAATACTCCAATGCATTTGTAAATGTGTATATGATTCAAAGTTGATGTAGACTGACCTATTAATAAATATCTGTAATCATGCGTTTTAAGGGTGTGTGAAGAGAGATTAAATTTTATCTAAATATTATTGGTTTATCTATTCTGCAAACATCTCGTATGAACTTTTGAGGCAATGCTTCAGTTGTGTATTTATTTTCTTACGCTTGAATTATTGAAAATTGACTGATTCATGACAACTTTTCATAATATAATGTCGTGCGAGCTCGCGAAAAGCATATAATACAAAGTTGATCTAGATTTACCTATTTATAAATATCTTTTATCATGCGTTTAAAGGGTGTGCATAGAAAGATTGAGCGTCGCGAGTTTTTATGATTGTTGCAAGAGTGTAGCGACATCTTGCGTCAACAGAGGCCGTTGACCTATAGTCAGTAATTATTCCGGCATAAAACAGTACACTCCTTCTGTTCGCTATTGAAGTCTGGCTCGCAAGTATTTCTGCTTCTCTCTTCTCAAAACTTTCTTTGCCCATTGAATACTATGAATAGTCATTATCTGCTGATCGACTTGATCTATTGGTTCCAAGGACAAGGACTGCCATGGCCCAACGCCGTGCCTTTGCCGTTGTAGGCCCTTCGTTGTGGATTGACCTCCCTCCCACTATCCGTAGTAAGATCTTATTGGGGTGACATCATCAGCCCTTTGCTACTTGAAGTCTTTTTTATATATATTTGCTCGGGGCTGTCACGCTAAGAGCGCCTCTGAATAGCTAGTCTGTAAGAGGCGCTTTATACATGCTCGTATACAATACAATACAATATAATTATCTGTCCACATCGATCATAACTTTAATCACTTGTTCAATTTTTTAGATTCTTTCAAGAGGTGGAGTAATTGAGGGCAACGACTCACTGACCCAAGAAGATAGTGACCCTTCGAAATGTCCTCCACCACTTCACTGTACCCTTCGACGGCTGCCAGCTCGACCCAATCTCTGGCCACCGGTCCTCCTCCTCCTAACCGAACTACCATCTCCACCACCTCGTTGTCCTCCGCGAAGAAGAAACAGTCCGACCGCATCCCAGCCACGAACTGCTGCTCGCAATTCTTCTACAACATTCCACGTGGTAGCGTCATGATAACCATGCCCGGTTTCGCCATCCTAGCCATCGGTGCAATCCTTATCGCAACGTTCCCGGACCGATCCAACGCCAGCTGGTTCGACGGTCTCCAGCTCATCTCCCTCATTTTCCTCATCCTCGGTGGCGTTTGGACTCTCGGTGGACTCCTCTACTGGGTCGGCGCCTGGTGTCGATACCGCCCGAAGACGCCGCCCAAAGCGCCGCAGTGGCCAACGAACGGTCTATTTTCCGAAAACCCAAACGGGGAATTGGAGCTCGTCAGGGTGCATAGAGTTGACGCTGAGAGTAGTAATTCGAGCCAGCCGCAGGCAAACGGACAAACGACAGAGAATGGGAATATTTTTACGGTTTCCTAGCGTCTGGATTTGTTCTTTTAAAATATGCGAACATTTGCAATGTAAAAATCATAATAACTCATGTGTAATATAGATAATTAAATATGCATAATATTAAAATTAAAATAACGGAATGTGTAATTATAGATAATTAATTATGCATAATATTTTGCTTTTAAAATATAGATAATTAAATATACGCAAAATTTGCTTCTAAATTTTGACAATTAAACATGCATAAGATTTTGTTTTAAGATATTGGTAATTATATATGCATAATATTTTTAAAAATTAAATATGCATAACATTTTGTTTTAAAATACAGATCATAAACTATTTGCATAATATTTTTTTAATATAGATGATTAAATATGCATAACATTTTATTTTAAAATATAGACAAGTAAATATGCATAATATTTTGGTTTAAAATTAAAATTTATCATGAGTGAAAACGACAATGCAATGTTTATTATAGACTACTGGAAACCCTTTTAAAGGATAATTCTTGATTATAACCATAAGAAAGTTTTCCGCCACCGCATAATATAGGAATTATGCTGATGGGAAACGCTAAAACGTTTGTGGTAATCAATAAATTATTGTCATTAAACGCTGTATAATTAGACAGAATGTCGAGGAAAGACTTGTACAGGCTTTCGAAAACAAATGCATTAGGAAACTACTACCTACATGTATTTCATAGACAGAAGTGTTAACTAATGAACGAGTTTTCAAATTAGCAGGGACAAAAATGGGAGTTATTAGGCCATGTCATAACCCGGAAATTACGATACATCGGTCACATATTGAAAATAGTGTCATGACTGGATTGGTGCAGGGTGTTCGTAATCGTGGTAGACCTACTATGACCTAGAATATGCTGTGCTGGCTTGATAACATAACACTGTGGACCGGTTTATCAGAAGCGGCGATATTGAGGACCATAAAGGACAGTTCTTGCTGGAGTACTTTGGTCCACTCATGCAGCCAACCGTTGCGAAGCGACGTCGGAGCAATTACATGACATGACAAACGCTGTATTAATTTTGTACATATCTACTGCTTTTACTCTGGTAGTGCCAGAACGAAGCATAAATAAAGGAGGAGGGTGACGCGAATCTTTTCTGATATAAAACAATGTTGCTTTAAACTGAAACTACTATCGCTACTAATGCGTTCATTCATTTTGTGCTTCCAGGGAATTTAAACAATGCAATTGAAAGATTATAATGTCGAAGCCAAACAAACAACATGACAGACAAAAGATGTCGGTGAACAATAGAAAAGAAACACTTGAACTTCTGCCGTGGTGGTTGTAGCTATATATAATATTACGTGACAATTATGAACAGTTCAGCGACTTTAGCGACCATTACCAACACCACCACCACCACCACCACCACCACCACCACCACCACCACCACCACCACCACCACCACCACCACCACCACCACCACCACCACCACCACCACCACCACCACCACCACCACCACCACCACCACCACCGCCACCACCACCACCACCACCGCCGCCGCCACCACCACCACCACCACCACCACCACCACCAACAACAACAACAACAACACCAACACCACCAAAGACACCACCAACATCAACAACAACACCACCACCACCAAAACACCACCACCACCACCAAAACACCACCAAAAACACCTCCGTCAACACCAACACCACCACCACCACCACCACTCCGAACACAAATACAAGTGTTGTTTAGTAACAAAAGTATCGTTCTGGCTCCGTGTAAGGTCAATGGTTGTTGCAAAAAATGACAGATGTCGCTAAGCAATCAAAAAGAAATAAAGCTATTTTAGGCTAAACATCTGAGAAATGTTCAACGCGCATTGTTGGATCAAAACTTCGGCATTTTATTCTGGAACTAATGCTAAACAAATCGTGTAGGTTGGAGTAAACGATGACCATCGATTGAAACTTAGATTTACATACGCCATTGAGATTGAACACCTCCAAAAATGTTGTACCAAAAATTATGTATTTGGGAATTTTATTAAATCTGTTATTAGTCTTCCAGCAGTTATTAATTTTACGTAGATTTAAAAATACAATTTAAGTCTGATTGAACACCTCGAAAGAGGTTGCAAACAAAGTTATATATAATAGAATTTAGCAAATGTTGCCATTGAAATAATTTCCCGGACCTGTTAATTTACAGATAACCAAAAGATGCAATTAAACAATTATGAATAGTGACGTGATTGGAGGAGGAGAAGGAGGAGGAGGAATAGAAAAAGAAAGGGGATGAAGAGAAGGATAAAGAGCGGAGAGGAGGTGAGAAATGGGGAGAAAAGAAGGAGGTGCAAGACGGGGAGCAGGAGGAGGAGGAGGAGGAGCAGGAGCATGAAGAGCAGAAGGAGCAGGAGGAGCAGGAGGAGGAGTTGCAAAATGAGCTGGAGGAGGAGAAAGAGAAGAAGCATGAGGAGGAGAAGCATGAGGAGGAGCAGTATTAGCAGGAGGTGGAGGACTTTGAGCAGGAGGAGAGGAGCAGGAGCATGAATAGGAGCATGAGGAGGAGAGGGAGGAGCAGCGGAAGGAGGGGAGAAGGATGGAGGAGTGGAAGGAGAGGGAGCGGGAGAAGGATGAGGAGCAGGAGAAGGAGGAAGAGGTGGATCAGGAGGAGGGGCGAGAGGAGAAGCAGGTGGAGCAGGAGGAGCAGGAGGAGCAGGAGGAGGAGGATCAGGAACTAAAACAAAGATGCAATATTTATTATAGACTCTCTTTGGTAACTAGAAAAATTAATTCTGCAACGCAAATAGGAATTGTGTCGGTTGCAAACGCTAAAACGTTTGCTGTGACAAGTTGTCGTTAAGCAAAGTTTCTTTAAAGAAATTGAGATGAAACACCTCCGAAAAGGTTGCATCCAAAATTACGTATAATTGAATTCAGCAAATTTTGACATTGACATATTTCGATACCACTGTAATTTCACTGATGACTAAAGAGATGTCGTATAAGAATCTGAAGTGGAAACGTGATTGAAGGTGAGCTTGAAAATAAGGATTAGGTGGAGGAGGAGGAGAAGGATGGGAGAAGGACGAGGAGGAGTAGGAAGAAAATGAGGAAGAGAGGGAGAAGGACGAAAAGGAAGAGTAGGAGGAGAAGGTGAAGGAGGAGGTGAAGGAGGAGGTGAAGGAGGTGGTGGAGGAGGAGGTGAAGGAGGTGGTGGAGGAGGTGGAAGAGGAGGAGTACGAGCAAAATGAGGAGGACGACGAGGAGGAGGAGGAGGACGAGGATTTGGAGGAGTAGGAGAAGGAGCAACAGGAGGAAGACGAGGAAGAGGAGGAGGACAAAGAAGAGGAGGAGAAGGAGGAGCAGGAGGAGCAAAAAGAGGAGGACGAGGATGAGGAAGAGGAGAAGTAGGAGGTGGTGGAGGAGGAGGATGAAAGCGGCAGAGAAGCAGCATGGGCGGAGACCTAAAGGGACAGATGAAGACGGACCCCCTGAATGTTTGGGATGGGGGAACCGTCCATGCATTTGTCCTCCCAATGCTTAAGTCATAGGACACATGCCATGCATGGTACAAGATCTTCGATGAAAAGGTCATCAGAAATGGTATATTATTTTACCGAAAATTTCGACGAAACGTCTAAAAAAGGTCGTCAGAAATTTTGACCTGCGAAAAATGGAAAATTTCGTCGGCGACTCGGCCGCTCGTCCGCCCAAAAATTCTCGTCCTTCCTTCGGCCACTCGTTCGTCCCACGCAGCTTGTAGACCTAGTCTACGGCCATGAGGAGCTGCAGAGGTGGACAGAAATGTTGACTAATGAATGAGTTTGCAAATTAGCCGGGGCAAAAGTGCGAGTTATTAGGCCATGTCATAAACCGGAAATTACGATACTTGGGTCACATCCTGCGACAGCAGGACAATATTGAAAATAGTGTCATGACGGGATTGGTGCAGGGTGTTCGTAATCGTGGTAGACCTACTATGACCTAGAATATGCTGTGCTGGCTTGATAACATAACACTGTGGACCGGTTTATCAGAAGCGGCGCTATTGCGGACCGTAAAGGACAGATCTTGCTGGAGTAGGCCTATTTTGGTCCACTCATGCAGTCAACCGTTGCGAAGCGACGTCGGTGCAGTGAAATGACATGACAAATGCTGTATTAATTTGTACATATCTACTGCTTTTACTCTGGTAGTGCCAGTACGAGGCATAAATAAACGAGGAGGGCGACGCGAATCTTTTCTTCTATAAAACAATGTCGCTATAAACTGAAACTACTACCACTACTAATGCGTTCAATTATTTTGTGTTTCCAGTGAATTTAATCAATGCATTTGAATTGTTATAATGCTGTATAAACAACATGGCAGACAAAAGAAGTCGGTAAACAATGGAATTAAACAATTGAACTACTGCCGTGGTGGTTGTAGTAGATTAAGTGACAGTTATGAACAGCTCAGCGACTTGAGCGACCCTTACCACCACCACGAACACCACCACCACCACCATCGCCACCACCACCACCAACAACAACAACAACAACAACGACAACAACAACAACACCACCACCACCACCACCAACAAAACCACCACTACCACCAACACAAACACCAATACGACCACAACCACAACTCGTCTACCGAGTAACAGAAGGGCGTAACTGACAGAAATCTAAAAAATTCATATTCTTTGTTTTTTTTGCTCTTCCGGTATTATATTATGATGTGGATTAAGAAACGGGCGCAAGTGACATGTGCATACCTATGTAACATGCAGTAATCAAAGGGCGTAAGTACATATGAGACATTTTCTGAAGAAACAGAAGGGCGTAAGTGATGTATCTACAGTGATAAGAATGGCCGATAGAAGGGCGTAAGTCTCTGTCCATACTGACGTGATATACAATCAAAAGGGCGTAAGTGACTTATACATGGGCGGAGGCCTAGGGGGACAGAGGGACGGTCCCTACCCGAATGTAGTGGTTGGGAGGGGACGGCCCATGCATTCGTCCCCCCCCAATAATTGAGCGTGAGGACTAAAAATTTTTTTTTTAAAGTCATCAACTGTTTTTCTTTCCTTCGGCCACACCTTCGTCTTCCCCAATTCTCCGGCCAGGAGAATTGGGGGGGAGGAATTCTCCGCCACTGAACTTATATTGCAGCTAAAGAGTGTTTCAATAAAATTAAAAGTTGTATGCTAAAAATTGCATGTTTTTAAAGTCTAGTCACCAACCAAACACGTACTTATAAAATAAAGCTGATTTGATACAGAGTGTCAAACTACTAACTCAATTATCTCCATTCGAATTTTTTTTACTTACGTCCTTCTGTTACTCGGTAGACGAACTGTTGTTTAGTAACAAAGTAGCACTCGGCCGCGTGTAAGGTCAATGGTTGTGGTAATGAAAAGCAGATGTCGCTAAGCAATCAAAAAGAAATAAAGTTGTTTAAGCTAAACACATAACAAATTTCAACCGACCTTGTTGGTTCAAAACATTGGCATTTTACCATGAATCCAATGTTAAATAGATCGTGTAGGTTTGGAGTCAACGTGACTATTGATTGAAACTTAGATTTTTAAACCATTGAGATTAAACACCTCCAAAAGAGTTGTAACAAACATTATATATTTGAAATTTTTTATAAATTTGGTAATAGAATCTATCTCTATCTTAGTTCCTTCAGTATCTTCCGGAACATTGGTCGACAAGATTCCTCCAATTCGTGCGGTTGCTTGCGGCTTCCTCTGCCTCGTTCCAATCGATTTCCATGTCTGCCAAGTCCTCTCTAAACGTGCTCCTCCACGTCTTCTTTGGGCGTCCTCTGCTTCTCCTTCCCCCATCCGGTATCCATGTCAACGCCTTCTTTGCCGGTCTTTGCTCTGGCATGTGAAGTACATGTCCAGCCATCCTCCTCCTTCTTCTCTCGACTGTTATCTCCAGATCCTCCGACCCCGCCATCCTTAGGACGGATGTGATCCCTCCATGATATACCCAAGATTGTTCGTAGGCATCTTCTGTGGAATACATTCAGTCTCTGGGAAATCTTCTTGGTTCCTTTCCATGTTTCGCATGCATAGATTGCTGTTGGGATCACAATTGAGCTATACAAGTGTAACTTTGTGTCCTTGCCAATCGTTCCTGCTTTCCACACCGAGTTCAGTTTCTGGAAAACTGAAGCAACCTTTCCAATTCTAGTTCTTGAATAATAGAATAGTAATAGAATTATATAGCCAGTATAAATTTACGCAGATTTGTACATTTTAAGTCTGATTGAACACCTCGAAACAGGTTGCAAACAAAATTATGTATACTACAATTTAGCAAATTTGTCATTGAAATAAATTCCCGAACCTACCAATGGTATTGTATATGAGCATTTTTAAAGCGTCTTTTGCATACAGAGGCTATTGAGGGGCGGACATGGAAATCAGAGGCGCTAATATACACATCACCAAAAGATGTCATTTTAAGCAATCGGATGTAGCAACGTGATTGGAGGAGGAGGAGGCGGCGGATAAGAAGAAGGAAAGAGCGGAAGAGAAGGGAGGATTGGGAGGAAAGGGAGGAGGGGAAGGAGCAGGAGGAGCAGGAGAGAAGGAGGAGCAGGAGGACGTGGAGCAGGACGTGAAGCATGAAGAGGAGCATGAGGAGGAAAGGGGAAGGAGGGGGAGGAGGAGGGAGGAAGAGGGGAAGAAGAGGGAGGAGGGGGAGCAGGAGGAGGAGAAGCAGGAGTAGGAGCAGGAGGTGGAGGAGGAGGAGGAGCAGGAGCTAAAACAAAGATTCAATATTTATTATAGACAACAGGAAACTCTTTTAAACGATAACTCTCGTTGGTAACAAGAAAAATTATCTCTGCTACCGCAAATAGGAATTGTGTCGGTTGCAAACGCTAAAACGTTTGCTGTAACATGTTGTCTCTAAGCAAAGTTTCTTTTAAAGAAATTGAGATCAAACACCTCCGAAAAGGTTGCATCCAAAATTACGTATTTAAGAGAATTTAGCCTACTTCGGCATGCAAATAATCACTGATAACTAAAAGATGTCGTATAACAATCTGAAGTGGAAACGTGATTGAAGGAGAGCTTGAAAATAAGGATTAGGTGGAGGAGGAAGATGAGAAAGATGGGAGAAGGACATGGAGGAGGAGGAAGAGTAAAAGGAGGAGGAGGAGGAGGATCAGGAGGAGCAAAAGGAGGAGGACGAGGAGGAGGAGAAGGAGCAAAAGGAGGAGGACGACGAGGAGGAAGAGGACGAGGATTTGGATGAGTATAGGAGGAGGAGCAAGGAGCAATACAAGGAGAAGGAGGAGGAGAAGCAATAAGAGGAGGACGAGGAGGAGGAAGACGAAGAAGAGGAGGAGGAGCAAAGGGAGGAGGACGAGGAGGAGGAGAAGGAGGACGAAGAAGAAGAAGAGGAAGTGGTGGAGGAGGAGGATGAGAGCGGCAGAGAAGAAGCATGGGCGGAGACCTAGGGGGAGAGAGGGGATGTGTCCAAAGACTTAAGTATTGGGGAGGACAATTGAAAAGACTGGAGGACTAAACAAAGATAATCAGAAATGGTAAGCTGGCGGTCACAATAAGAACTAAAAGTAAAAGCTTTTGAAATGGACACCTCTAAACAGTTCTATCCAATATTATTTATTCAGCATTTTAATTGCAGGTTTTGTGTCAGGCAAAAAGTACAGTATCAACGGCGCCATTGTCCCCGCTTTAAATATTACATATTATGCAATTTTGAGAATGGACACCTCTGATAAGAGTTTAACTGAAATTATTTTAGGTATATTACCGTTAATTTTTCAAGTGTGAACCGCACGTTTGTCAAAAACTCAACGTTAACTCACGGCAGCACGCAGCAGTTAAGTTGGATAATAAAGAAAGTTTATCTTAAATAACTACAGTATAATATCTTAAGTAAATAACTGCTGGCTGCTCTACCTACTCTTTTTTATAACTGCGCCACTGATCGTACATCGGCAATGCCAGTCCCAGGCATGGAAGAAAGAGGAGGGCGACACTAATAATTTTTTATAGGACACACTGTCGTTAGAAACAGCAAGCCAAGCCTCTTCATTATCTTGTGCCTTCTCTTTTTTCTCTCTTCCATCTCTACTGAGTTTCCTCTTCTTCTTCCTCCTCTCCTCCCCTCCCTCTCCTCCTCCACCTTCTCCTCATCCGCATCCTCCGCTTCTTCTGCTTCTTTCTCACTTCCTTTGAGACAGGCAGGCTGGCAGGTAGGCAGGCAGGAAAATAGACTGGTAGGCACTCAGGGAGACAGGCAGGCAGGCAGGCATGTATGCAAACAGACTGATAGGCACTCAGGCAGACAGGCAGGTAGACTGACAGGCAAACAGACTGGTAGGCACTCAGGCAGACCCACATGTAGACTGACATGCAAGAACGTCAACAACCCTGGCAGTCACAAGACGTCATTAAGCAACGAGAACAATGAAAAAATGACTTTAGGATTAAACACCTTTAAATAACTTTAACAGCTATTATTTCTTCCAAAACACCAACAATATATGATAAATGTTAATCATTCTTAGTTTTGTGCTACAACCAATTAAGATGTTTGGCAGTCAAAATTGAACAAACAAGTATATGACTTTAAAATTTAATTATTTGAAACTTTAGACTAAATACCTCTAAAGAAACAACAGGAAATATTTATATTAACATTTTTCATCGTTTTATAATTTAATAGCTTACAAGTTTGTGTACATTCAAATGTTGTTGCACTCAACGGTAGAAGATGTCGCTAATAAGAACTTTAAAAGGTTTTTAAATTAAACACCTTAAAAACGTTTAAGCAAACATTATTTGTGCAAACAGTCGCAATTCAATTTATTGTAATTCTAACAATGGTCTCTTACGTGTAAGTTTGACGAGAATGTTGTTGGGCAGTCATAATAATAATTATTATAAAAAACGAAAGTCAAAAGCCAGGAGATTGAACACCTCTGAAAAGTTGGACACAAATATTATTTATATGAAAAATTAATTGGTATTTTATTGAAATAATTACCTAGTCCATGTGTAAATTGAAGTGCATTTCCCCTGAAGACCAAAATATATCGCAAAACAATTTGGGAAAAAAACGGCTGAAACTGAGGAGAACATAAGGAGTAGGAGAAGAGGGAAATGGAACATGAGTGGTGGATATCGTATTTCTCAGGTTTCTCTATCAATCACACCTTGGGCTTTCCACTTGATATTGAAGTCACACTTCTTCAAAAACTCTTATTATACTCTTTGTCATCTGATTTTCCGCCTTCAAACTGCCGACTCAGATAACACCCCCCCCCCTTAGCAGATGCTCTGCCCCTTTGATTGTTTTGGGCACCCAAGACTTGAATCTTATTCGGATAACTCTTAAGAAACAATCTTTTTCACTATCCCCGGCACTCGTGAATAAGCTGGTGCCCGCATTTGACTTTCCAGTTTAGAGATTATGATTGCACTTGAAGTCAAACGCCTTAAAATGGTTTCATCGGTCCTTATTGATCAAGCTATCAGCATTTTATTGTAGATCTGATATCTTGCCAGAGATTATGCATGGGCCTACGTGTTTTATGAACTCTGCAAACAAAATCGATTAGCACATAAACACCTCTAAAAAGGAATGCGATAAAATTATTTATAAAGAATATTGCTCGTAGTTAGTAATAAGATATGATCTTTAGTAACTATAATAAGTTGAGCGGGAGCGAATCTGAAAGAAAACGATGAAGCTAAAAATTTAATTAAAAGAAATGTTAACATGTTTGAAGATGATGAGGGAAATAAGGAGAAGTAGAATTAGAAGGAAATGAAAGTTAAACTCGTGCTTTCCATTGAAAATTAAGTCACACCTCTCCAAGAACTCTTATCCTGTACATGTCTAATCTGACCCCTCCACCTTACAATACCGCCTCTCTGTACCTATGGCAACTAGACTTGGGCCTCTTTATGACAACGCTTTCGGACAACCCCTCTGACTGAACGCAGGGCTCCTGAATAAGCTGGTGCCCCACACTTGGCTTTCAAGTGGCGCTTTAGAAATTTGGAAATAACGATTACTGTTGCGATTAAATACCTTTGAAATAAATTATAGTGTCAACAGTGGTTATGTGTTCAAACTTTCAGTATTTTGTCATAGCCTATGAGGCTATGCTTCATGAACGTTATATCTGTATTTTTGAAGTTAATGGCGCCTTGCAATCACAGTTGGGATTTAAAATGAAAACCTTTGGAAAAGGACACCTCTAAAATGGTTCGTACTGAGATTATTTATACTTTCCAGAAAGTAACTGAAAATGCGAAACCCGTGCGAATGTACAAAGTGCGCCAAAAAAAGACCCCCCTAGGTTTTTTGCTAATATATTGACCAAAAGTAAGAATTTCGAAATGAAATTTTACAGTCGTATAGCCAATTCATATTTACACACGATGGCTTGATTTCATCGAAATATTTCAAACAGAACAAAAGTTATGCCTTTTTTAGGGAGGTCACCCACCGTTTTTTGACGATTCAAAAACGAAACGCAAAAAATAGGTTTTTGGCCAATATCTTGGCCAAAAGTTAGAATTTCAAAATGAAATTTTACAGGCCTAAAGACAATTCATATTTACACATGATGGCCACATTGCATCAAAATAGGTCATACGCAACAAAAGGTATACCTCTTTTAGTAAGACCATCCACCGTTTTTGATGATTCAGAAACGAAACGCACCAAAAAGTAACAAAAACACGATTTTATTAAGTCTCATGATCTCATCTCAAATAACAGTTGTCAAATGAACTTGGTAGTGTCGCCCTCATCGTTTAGTAAAATGAATTTAATAGATCTCCTCTGTTCAGCCACTTTTTCTAATTTCTGTGCTACGACCAAGCGTGTAAATTTGAAGTCAGAACTAAAGTCAAAAGTCTTCGAGATAGGACACCTCTAAAGAGTTGAATACCAAAATTATTTAATTGAGAAATTTTTCGGCCTTTTATTGAAATTGATCCCTTGTCCGTGTGAGTTCAAAAGTAGACGCCTTAAAGACCAAAAGACATAGCGTTTTGTCTGGTTGTTTTCAGACAAAACACGGTTGAACCTGAGGATTAAAATTAGAAAGGACAATATTATAGGAATAGAGCGGAAACGGAACAGGAGTGTTGGATTTCGCATTCCTCATTCTCCTCCATCAATCACACCGCTGGGTTTTCCACTTGAAATTGAATAAAACAATAAATTCAATAACTCCCACCCTTTGTCATCTAATCCGCAGTCTTTCAATTGCCAACCCAACCACCTCCCCCGCACCTAAGTAGATGATCTGCCCCTCTTGTTGTCTGGGCAACCAGACTCGAACCTCCTTAACTCCTTGGTACAGCTCTTACGAACAATCATTTTCACTAACCACGCCGTTCGGGAATAAGCTGGTCCCCGCATTTGACGTTCCAGTTGGGAGATTATGACTGTGGTTGAAGTCAAACGCCTTTAAATGGTTTCAATGGGCCTTATTTTTTTCAAATTATCGGCATTTTATGGTAGATTCTCCTTGCCGAGTGTGTAGGCCTATAATACGTGTGAAATGAACGGTGTTTGGCAGGGACAATATTATTAAAACTAAATAAGAAAAACCTTTGAGTTTAAACACCTCCAGAAAGATATTTACGAGATTATATGTACGAAAATACTCATAGCTTAGTAATGAAATATAGACCAGATACAGTAAGCTACCACGACTGTATAAGTTGAATGGCAGCGACCCTGAATGAAAAAAATTGAAGCTAAAGAATAAACGAAATGCCAACATGCTTGAATATGACGAGGAAAAAAGCAGAAGGAGGAATAGAACGGAAGAGAAGATGGATTGGTGTATTTCACCTTCTTAATGTTCCTCTTTCCATTACACGTCGTATACTTTCATTGGAAATTGTAGTCACACCTCTTCAAGAACTCATACCCTGCATGTCTAATCTGATCCTGCACCTTACAATACCGTATATACCCAGACGACACCCGCCTTAGTATAGCTTATTCACCTCTCTGGGCCACTGGCAACTGGACTTGGGCCTCTTTTGGACTACGCTTACGGACAACCTCTCTGAATAAACGCAGGGCCCCTGAGTAAGCTAGTGCTTCACACATGGCTTTCAAGTGGCGTTTTAGAAATTTGAAAATAACGATTACAGTTGAGATTAATAACCTTAAAATGGTTATAACTGTATTTATTTGTTCAGAAATTCAGCATTTTAATGCACCCTTGGTTTCAAACTCATGAAATCTGTAAGTTTAACGGCGCTTTACAATCATAATTAAAATAGAAAGGGCAAAACTTTTGAGAATGAACACCTCTAAAAGGGTGATCATGAAATTATTTATACTGGATTTCCTGAAAAAAATATATCGTGTTAACCAATTTCAATGATCGTATTCAACAACGTCTCGCAATCACATTATTGTGACTAAAAACACAAAACCGTTGCGAATGGACACCTCTAAAATGGTTAAACAGAAATAATTTATAAGAAAAATTCCACTGCATGTCATGATAAGTATATGCCGTTGCCGTGCGAGCTCAAACTAAACGCTTGTCAGTAGAAAGATATTTCATTACAAAAGAAGTTTAGCTTAGCATTTTGTTATGGCATAGGGCCTATAATCTTACCTGATTTTAGTGCCCGGCACGCGAATTCGGATTCCCTACCCGGTTATTCTCTTCAATATTCTCTTCAATCGGACAAGGTCCTGGGCATGACGTAGGTCCTGGGCATGACGTAGGTCCTGGGCATGACGTTAAACTGCATCCATCCTCCGCCACAGGAAGCCAACAACATCTCTGTGCCGGTCCTAAGCCCGGACAAAGGAGGAAGGTTTGCCAGATGGGTGGAGATACACTGGCAGTAAAAGACCAAGATCATAGAAATCCGCAAAAACCACGACACAAGTGACATAGCGACCCAGATGCTTCAAGGTGTCATGATGTGGAGCATACATGCACAGGCCGGTCAGGACAGACCGGTGGAGAGAGTCGAAGGAGAGAGCATGGGCCACATACGGGCATTAACCCAGGTTGTCCTTCGTACCTCTCTCCCAATATTCTCTTCAATCGGATAAGGGGGTCTAGCGGTTCCAAGATGTTAATGGTATGGAGCGGACCTGCTGACCGGACCGGTTGAAGCTGGGAAGCATGATACGAGACAAACTCAGACAGAGAGTGGCGTCGGACACCTACGGATTGTTAACTCACAGATAACGATGATGACCCGGTTAGGGGAAACAGTGTGGAAGAGGCGAAGACCGTAGGGGGAAGAAGGTAGTTGAAGTTAGCAGTTGTTGGTCAAGATGTAGTGTAGGCTATTAGCTTGACCAACAACTGCTAAACAACCAACGCAAAAATCTTAAGAATCTAATGACGACTCTAACAATCTCCCATCTTACAACTCCCGACGCAGACGACACAAGATGTCGCTAAGCGATCACGTTTTAGGACTGCTGTAATTATGATTCCATAGAATGAATGAATGAATGAATGAACGAATGAAGGAATGAATGAACGAATGAATGAATGAATGAAAGAACAAACGAATGAATGAATGTGATGAATGAATGAATGAATGAATGAATGAATGAATGAATGAATGAATGAATGAATGAATGAATGAATGAATGAATGAATGAATGAATGGACGAACGAATGAACGAACGAATGAGACCAACATGTATGAAGATAGGCGCTCTTATTTAAACACCTTAAAATGGTCGAACAGTCGCTATTTCTTTAAAGCATATCATGTTGCTGTGCTGCGATGATCGTATCAGTCAATCGTAAAAGTTTCAATTCAAAATTGACGGCATGGCAGTCTGATCCTAAGATTGAAACCAATGGGTTTAGACACCTTTTTAAAGTGTTATTTCAAAACTATTTATACAAGAATTTTTTCAACAGTGATGTAGTTCCTCTGATCATGCGACGACTCTGAAAGCCAGAAGATGTATTATAAACAATCAGAAGTACTACTAAAACGTTGTCGTAGAAAAAGGAAGAGGAGTAGAGAAGAAGGAGGAGAAGGAGAAAGAGGAGAGTGGTGTACAAGGCTACTGCATCAACGACACCTGAGGCTTTCCAATTTAGATTGAAGTGACACCTCGTCAACGACTCTTATTACCCAGTCGTACAATCCCCCTTCTTACAATCTCCCGATGCAGACGACATCCGCCTTAGTAGCTGCATCGCGTCTCTGAGCAATATTGCAACTGGACTCGGACCTCTTCTGGGCTACGCTTACGGACAACCACTTTGATTCAACGCAGGGCTCCGGTTTATGCTGTTGCCACGCACTTTGCTTTCGAGTGACACCTCTATAAAATTTGAACTGAAATTATTTGAATAGAAATTTTAGGATTAGGGTTAGGAATAGGCTCAAAACTAGGGCTATGTTTAGGGTTAGAGTTAGGAGTAGTGTTCGGCATAGTGGACCTTTGGAATTGTAGACCCTCGGAAGAGTGGACCCAAACCTTGTTCGGAAGGTCGGTGTTTTATCATAGATACAAATGCTGAAACAAGCGTGTAATTAGGAAGTCAACGTTGCCCATGGCAATCACGGTTGAAATCCAGATTTAAAAACCTGCGATTGAACACCTCCTAGAAAGTGTATACCCAAATTATTTATAAAAGAATTTTTAAACAATCAGCAATAAGGTAGATTCCCCAGCTTTGCAAGCTCCCAGAAACCAAAAAGATGTCACCAGACAACCAGAATAAAATTTTAAAAACACATTGATGCTGATGATAAAATTAATGAGTATAAGAGAAAAAAGGGGAGAGCGGAAGAGAAGTTAAGATTGGTGGATATCATCTGTACATCACATCTTGACTTGACACGACTTGACTCACACATCCTGATTAACATTTTCCATCCTACAGTCCATAGACCATTATAATCTTCGTCCTCGTCCCCACAGTTATAACTCCCGATTAAGGAGGAAAGAAATCACATTTATCCGGTACTTTACAGATACTCGACCATTGCCCCTAATTCTGACTTTCACCCATTTGATTGAATTATTATGATTTTCTACATAATTTCTTTTTGTAACTGGTTAGAACTCAGCAAGAACTCATTGACAATATAACGAATACATTGCCATGCATCACCTTGGACTTTTCATTTGAAATTGAAGTCGCACCTTTTAAAGAAAACTTACTCTATCCCATCCGATCCTCCACCTTCCAATTCCCCACCCAGACGACACCCGCTTTAGTAGCCTGCTTCGTCTCACTGGGTCTTGGACAACCGGGCCCGGTCCACCTCTGGACAACTCTTACAAAAAACTCAACGCAACGCTCGTGAATAATCTGGTGCCCCGAGATTGGCCGTCGAGTGGTGCTTAAAAAGTTGGAGAAAGAATTACGGTCGTGAATGATTTAAACACCTTTAAAATTGTTAAGTTCGCGTTATTAGTTCAAAACAAATTGTTCATTTCTAACTTTATATCCTGAATTTTTTTTTTAAAACTCGACTAAAACGCCTGTCGGCTGAAAATTATACAACAACAAAGAAAGTTTAGTTAACTTTCTGTTGTGTCATTCTATTCTATTCTATTCTATTTTTGGATTCATAAAGCGCTTTTCACAGTACAACCTAATCAGAGGCGCTCCCAGTGCGAAGAACTCCTGGAAAAAGAAAAGTCTTAAGACATCTGGCAGAAAATGTAAAGCCTCCAGATAAAATCTGAGCACGAATAACAGTAGGAAGGCCATTCCACAGTAAAGGGCAGACAGAGGCAAAGTCGCGGTGTTGGGCTGTGGCAGTCCGAGATCGTGGAACACGAAGATCAGGATCATATAACCTACTTGTGCCAGTCCAAAGTCAGGAAATAGGAGGGCGACACTAATCATCTTTGATATGAAACATTGATCTCGAAGAGCAACGAGTCAAGCTTCCTCTTCTTCTTCTTTCTCCTTTTGTTTTTTGTCTCTACCAATCTTTTCCTACCCCTCCTCCTTCTCTTCATTCTCTCCTCGTTGTTGTCATCCTCCTCCAGCTCCTAACCCCCTTCTTCTTCTTCTTCTTCAAGCGCCTATTCCTACATCAATCTGACTTTCCTAGAGGAGGAGGAGATGGATAAGGAGGAGGAGGAAGAGGAGGACGAGGAAGAGGAGGAAGAGTAGAAGAAGGAGGAAGAGGAAGACGAGGAAGAGGAGGAAGAGTAGAAGGAGGAGGAAGAGGAAGACGAGGAAGAGGAGGAAGAGTAGAAGGAGGAGGAAGAGGAAGACGAGGAAGAGGAGGAAGAGTAGAAGGAGGAGGAAGAGGAAGACGAGGAAGAGGAGGAAGAGTAGAAGAAGGAGGAAGAGGAAGACGAGGGAAAGGAGGAAGAGTAGAAGGAGGAGGAAGAGGAAGACGAGGAAGAGGAGGAAGAGTAGAAGGAGGAGGAAGAGGAAGACGAGGAAGAGGAGGAAGAGTAGAAGAAGGAGGAAGAGGAAGACGAGGAAGAGGAGGAAGAGTAGAAGGAGGAGGAAGAGGAAGACGAGGAAGAGGAGGAAGAGTAGAAGGAGGAGGAAGAGGAAGACGAGGAAGAGGAGGAAGAGTAGAAGAAGGAGGAAGAGGAGGAGGAGGAAGAGGAGGAAGAGTAGAAGAAGGAGGAAGAGGAAGACGAGGAAGAGGAGGAAGAGTAGAAGGAGGAGGAAGAGGAAGACGAGGAAGAGGAGGAAGAGTAGAAGGAGGAGGAAGAGGAAGACGAGGAAAAGGAGGAAGAGTAGAAGGAGGAGGAAGAGGAAGACGAGGAAGAGGAGGAAGAGTAGAAGAAGGAGGAAGAGGAGGAGGAGGAAGAGGAGGAAGAGTAGAAGGAGGAGGAAGAGGAAGACGAGGAAGAGGAGGAAGAGTAGAAGGAGGAGGAAGAGGAAGACGAGGAAGAGGAGGAAGAGTAGAAGAAGGAGGAAGAGGAAGACGAGGAAGAGGAGGAAGAGTAGAAGAAGGAGGAAGAGGAGGAGGAGGAAGAGGAGAAAGAGTAGAAGAAGGAGGAAGAGGAAGACGAGGAAGAGGAGGAAGAGTAGAAGGAGGAGGAAGAGGAAGACGAGGAAGAGGAGGAAGAGTAGAAGGAGGAGGAAGAGGAAGACGAGGAAGAGGAGGAAGAGTAGAAGAAGGAGGAAGAGGAGGAGGAGGACGAGTACTTTGTACTTTGGCAGTGCCAGTCCGAAGTCTGAATAAAGGCGGAGGGCAACGCTAATCATTTCTGTTACAAACAAGTGTTGTTAAACTGAATCCACTATTACCACTATTACTGCTTTCAGTTATAAATTAAAGTTTCCGTTGAACTTGCTTTTCAATGACGTCGTTAAAATGCAGACAAAAGATTTCGAATAACAATGGAAAGTAACACTGGCAATACTGCCGTGGTGGTAGTGGTAGTAGTAGCCTAAGTGACAATTATGAAAGTTCAGCGACATAAGCAACCATTACCACCACCACCAGCACCACCACCAACAACACCACCACCCCCACCGCAGCCGTCGCTAGCATGCAGGCAGACAAAATTAATGGAAGTGAACCGGGAGTCACAAGATGTCGCTAAGCAATCAGATATATTAAGGGCTCTATGTGAATCCATAGAATGAATGAAAAAATCAGAACTATTAAAATACTAGTTTTATTTTAAACACCTTAAAATGGTATCAACAGACGTTATTTCATCGAAACAACGGCTAATTGTTTGTGCTACTTTGCTGGAATGAGCTTGAATTCACATTTTGATTGCCTGGCTGTCAAAAATTAACCCCAAATTAAAAACAATTGAGATTCCACACCTCTTTAAAGTTGAATATCAAAGTTATTTATAATCGAATTTTTGATGTTCAAAAGTGAAGTATGAACCTTATCGGTACCGCAGCCCAGAAAGCCAGACGTACATTCGTACAAACAATCACAAGTACTGGTAAAAACGGAAGAGGAGGGAGGCAAAGGCGGAGGGAGGGAGAGGAAGAGAAGGGGGGGAGGGGAAGGAAAACGAGGATCTGCACTGTCATAAAAAATTATAATAACATATGTGTACTATAGATATCTGATTGCCCGCGGTGACCATCTTGTCTTTTTTTGTCGTACCGCTACTTTGCAGCGAATAGCATTTTCCGTGGTAAAGGTCCAGCTATCTGGAATGGTCTCCATCCCGCTCTCCGTTCGCTTCTCCGTGACTCTGCTGGCTCTTTCTATTGCCTTCTCAAGACTTTACTTTTTGACCAACGGTGCCGGGCGGCATATACGCATTCCGTACCCGATTTCGTAGCATTGCAAGCCATAACGCGTTTTCATTGGCCGGTTCCAGATTATGAATATTCATAACCAATGACGTGTTTAGCGCCTTCTCGTGCGCTGTTGTTGCTGCTGCTGTTGGCATACTGGGGAAATTGGCCGAATGCGGTGCGCTTAAAGTTATAAGGAGTTTCCATTCGATAGTGAAATAGGGCCTAATCGAAAGTGTGAAGGCAGACTCCTAATCAGAGCAAAAATAAAATGCAAAGGTTACGCGTTTTTACGTGCATGCCAGCGAATATGTCATCCAACTCATCGCTTCAATAATACGCTGTGCCTGTGGTCAACAGCTATAATAATTATGTGATGCATCAGGCGTCTGATTCGTTGAATCAACCGCCTCCTGCGATACCAAAAATCAAAACTGCGCTACAGAAGTCATTACATTAGATTTTACTAGACTTCAGTTGCCTAAATTCGCACCATTTGCAATTAGTGTTCCACACATTCCCAATTGTAACTTGAAAAGCTCTATGTTTAGGCCCTATTCAGTTTTCGTGAACTGTCCCATTTTCCATGCCCACTGTTCGACAACCAGTAATATTTCGAGCGTAAGTAGCCTACAGTTACTGTAGTTCATGTCAATCTAAGTTCTAGTGAAATTCATCTTAAATTTAAACCTATGTGCAGCCTAGTCCATGCGCAATTTCATATAGGCCTAAATACGTTTTATTCAGATGTTTGACGGTTATCTTCATTCAAATTATTCAAATTTGATTATTTTGAATCATGAATCAGAACCCTTTGCATCCACGTTCACAGACCTTCTAATTCCACGTTCTGACTTTCAGACAGGAATGGATTTGCAGAAGCACTTCTGTAGGCTACAGTTAGGCTAAAAACTAGCAAAAAGGTCATTGTCCTCCGATTCAGCTCCTATTCTTACTTCTCTTCTCATCCGCCTAATTTTCCTGTTTTCTCTCTTTTAGTACGCTGCCGTCGTGACCTGTGAACAAGATTGTCAAGATGTGGAGGAGGAGCAGGAGGAGGTGGACGAGTAATTTGTACTTGGGCAGTGCCAGTCCGCAGTCTGATAAAAGGAGGGGCAACACTACTAAATTATGTTACAAATCAGTGTTGTTAAACTGTAACTACTATTAATACTATTACTGCGCTCATTTATTCGAGTTTCCTTTGCAACTTAAAATTACAGACAAAGATGTCCGTGGAAAGTAACACAATAGCAATACTGCAGTGGTGGTGGTAGTACCGTAGTAGTAGCTTAGGTGGCAATTATGAAAAGTTCAGCGACATAAGCGACAGTTACCACTAACACAAGCAACACCACCACCACCAGCACCATCACCAACACCACCACCACCACCACCGCAGCCGTCGCAACCAGGCAGGCAGACAATCGGAGGTGAGCTGGGATTCACAAGATGTCGCTAAGCAATCAGATTTCTTAAGGGCGCTATATAAATTCATAGAATGAATGAATGAACGAACGAGATGAATGATTGAGTGAATGAATGAGAACTATTAGGATATGCGTTTTTATTTAAACACCTTAAAATGGCTTCAACTGACGTTATTTCTTTAAATCGTTGGGAACTACAATGTCCCTGCGATGATAAAGTAAATCGTATAAGTATATAAGTTTGAATTCAAACTTGACTGCATGGCAATCACCACTGATCTTAAAATTGAAAACCATTCCGTTGCGACACCTCTTTTACTATTAATATCGAAACTATTTATAAGAGAATTTTCGTTTTTCAACAATAATAACTCCCCTTACCTTGCGGTGGCCTTAAAAGCGAGATGTTTT